>AWOL01S0005247.1:7749-85891 GCA_000715115.1 Nicotiana otophora
GGGGGAGGAAATAGTTGAGACAAAAGACAGAAAAACTAACTTTGCTATTACACAAATTGAATACATGAGATCTCACCATATGAATATTTTTATGATTTTATCCACACAAAAAATTGATTGGAAGTCCAACCAACATCAAACATAAGCATTGAATTATCTTTTTTTCGTCATTATGCTTCCAAAATGTACAAGAACCAAAAGCTACATTATGTATCCAAAGAGATTTCATTACCTTTTGTTAAGCTCTTAATGTTGCCTTCATGAAACGAACCATGGCTCCGAATACCATTCAAAACTCATGGGACCGAATGAACTCTCATGAAAGGAGATTATAAAGTTACTTGGCTTTTGGTCTCTCTCTTTCTTTTCCAAAGGTAACGTCTAGCCCTTCAGTCCTCCTGAAAATTCTTGTAATAAAGGTGAAACTACTAATTGCCATATTAGACGTACATTTAATGTTGAAGGAACTAAAAAGTTTCCTACCACTCCAAGTTAGTTCTTGAAATCCAACATCAAACATTTGAAATTATATTTTTGTACTTTAATTCAGGATAGTTATCTGAATTTTAAAGGGCAAAAAAGTTGTTCTAATGTTTCGACAATATTTTTGAATCTACAGTAATTGTACATGTTGCCTTTAAAAAATATGTCTCCTTATTAAAATTGATGTATTATAAGACATCTAAAATCTTCTAGAAATTTGAAAAGCCAAACTTAGAATTCTAAAACTGCAAAAGGTTAACTTTAGAAAAACGAATAGTCTTTAGATACATCCAATATGCGGTAATAAACTCTGTTTACATTTAATAGTAGATTTTAAGATATTATTTATTATAATTTTGTGTTTACATTCATGTCCAAAAATATTTACAATATTGTTTAATAGAAGGGCGGGCAATAGTGTCATTTAGCTTTGTAAGGACATTTTGGTATTTTAACTTTTCACTTGACATGTTCCCGCTTATAATATAGTATGATGGTACTAGGTCGGGTCGGTTTATTAAAATAAGGGTGATGGGTCGGATTGATTTGTTATTTAAATTAGGGTATAGATGAATTGCACCAGATTGTGACACGTGTCAAAATCTGGTGCTAAATATTTTATTAGGGTTGTCCGTCTAATATATGGCATATGTGAGCTACCTTATACACGGCAAGGGCAGGATTGAGACCACCTTTTAACGACGGGTAAATGTGCCCAATTTCGTATAGTTCACTGGCAAGAATGGGCCTTTTCCGTACTTTTTTTTCCTATGGCATGGAAGTAGACATACTCTCTCGGTCTCTCATCGTCAAGTTTTTGCACTCACCTAAGCACGCGGAAAGCCTTGTTGCTGATAACAGTAGGGTGCTATACAAAGATACTAGGGCCTTTCAGCCTCTATGTATTAATGTATGTAGTTTGGCTATCTTCGTCAGCTTCATGTGTCTTAATGTATAAAATATTTGCTGGTGATAGAACTAATATTGGTAGTCAAGTACAAGGGTAGTTGAAGGCGAGTACGTAAGTAATAATCCCGTAAAGGCAAGAGAATTTACGAGTTACATTTCATTTAGAGACTTAAACTAAGGAGCCAATGGTCCTTTCCATACCTTAATCGATACATTCTTCTGTACAAAATAATCACACTTGCAGAATATGTTTTAATCAATGTCTAATCTATTTTTATGATCAGAAAAGAATCTAGAATCCAACCAAACTGGCCCTAATCGATGTGACTTTATCCTACATACTGGTTTTCTTACCAAATAGATATATTGGATGCAGCAAGCAAGTTGGATGAATAATCTGCCCAATCAAGCGTTCTTATTTTTCTTTCCATTAATGTGTATGTGGGTGGTGGAAGAAGAGGCCAGAAATGCTACATTTCTATAAACATCTGAGCCACACAAAGTGCAACCTAAACCAGCAACAGAGATTATAAAGACATCAAAGCCTCTGGCTTCTCAAAATTTTTAGTACTAATCTACTTCAAAACAAGCCAGAATAGATTAAACTATTACAACGGAGGTCTTACTAGGCGCAGTCCAAGATAATAAAGGACCAGGATATAATGGCGTAACAATAGATATAACTATCACCTGACTATACATATACATGCCTGTTTAAGAGTTCAGTTTCAAAGAGAGAGCTAAGGATCCACAAGGATTTTTCTTAGTTCATGACTGCCTGCAACGCTGCTGCATCCTGAACCAATCAACGAGGTAATCTGAACCTGATCAGACCTTACTGGTTCATCATCATCATTCCTATGCCAACTCCAAGAGGCATGAGTTGAATTAATTATCGCAAGTTCACCATGGCCAAAGCTTGCTTCACGGAAGACGGACCATTCTGGCTGGGGTAGCTTGTACCTGTCAATAATTTGTCAAGAGATGTAAGTTCAGCATCATAATAACTCCCCGCTCTAATTTTAACTAAAGTGGCACCTAAAAACTTATAAAATCCAAATTTTGCTATGGCAAAGTTGTTCAACTATGATGAACCACCTCCTAAGCTAAATGTGTGAAAGAAATGCGAAGAAGAATACAAAGACCATTTATGATCGAAACGAGTTCTTACTACCATTTTCAATTTAAATGAGTTCTTACTTCCATTTTCAATTTTCAATTTAAGGATCCTGTGCTCAGCAAGCAACAACAATTACTCAAGGAAGACTTACTTGCGCGCTAAACCTTCTTTATTTCCTCCATCGCCAATTGTTATGTGAACAGCACCACAAGGATCAGATCTACCATTATAAACTCGTTTCTGTTGTAAAAGAGAGAATAGTTGTGTTATGCATCCACTATCAAGAATAAGAAGCTAAAAAGCAAGCCAGGCATACCGTGCGCTCATAAGCATGAACATGTCCAGCGAACACTATATCTGCACCGCCTGCATACAGCAAAGGCTCCATAGTTGTCATCATGTCATCAGCTTCACCTTGATGGGCTTCATTACTATTATACCATGGCACATGGAATAACACAACCAACCAAGGAGTCTTTTTACGATCTACTTTTAGAAGATCAGCCTACAATTGAATTTCCAAAAAAATGCATTTATATTAGCAAAACGACATGTCACTATGCTTTTCAATTAAGCATGTCAAGGGATTCTTAGTTTTCTTTCCTCTGAATAATTTCCTTACATATCATACAACCTGACTTCCCCCTCCGCCCAAACAATTAGATAGCTGAATAACCAGAAGCTAGAGGCTAGATCATATGGGAAGTGTGTGAAATTAGGAAGGAAGCCTCTAGTGCTAATATGAAACACAAAATGAACTAGGTCTTCATTTATTAGTAATATAATAGATTCTCTACCTTTTGGTATACCTCTTGAATACGGGAGTTTTTCCCATTTTGTTAATAATACCTCCAAAAAAAAGAATAATAGACAAGTTGGACTTTAACTCCTAACAACCATAAGGAAAATTTTGCTGCTTGCTAGTCTACATTTTAAAAGCTACATGCCTAAGGTCCTTAATTTCTTCAATTAAGTGTACCAAGTGTGCTTTCCAGTGGTGGAGCCACCTTATAGGAAAGGGTGTCAAATGACACCCCTTCGCGGGAAAATACACTGTGTAGCTAGGTAACAAAATAAATTATATGTAAATATACTATATATTGACTCCACTTAATTTTCTGGTATGTTTACTTTTATATATTTTGACACCCCTTAACGAAAATTCTAGCTCCGCCACTGGTGCTTTCCCCTACAATTTTCATAACTTTCTATAAAATAACTAAAATACCTAGAAATCTAAAAGAATAAGCAGCCAAAAAAGGGGGGTGGGGCGGCAGGTTAGGACTTCCGAGAGATTGCATTTCAGAAAAAGAAAATACTACAAATGTCATAAGTGAAACCAAATGGACAAAAGCGGAAGTGTCAAATTATTCTTTAAACTGTGACTCTACATTTTTATCAGACACTCTTCAAAACTAGAAGATTTCCATTTCAGGAATAAATGAGAGCTCAGCTAACCTTCAGCCATCTATATTGATCAGAGTACTCATCATAGTCAGTATATGAACCAAGCATGATTGTATGAACCCCTGCAACATCAAATGAATAGTAGAGATTTGAAGTAGATCCACTCTCCTCAAATGGCATCTTCCACCTGGAGTTGTAAGATATAAATTCATTCACAATGAATGGTATGTTTTCCTTTTCATGATTCCCTTGAGTCACCATCCATGGCCTAGCACTAGCCAGCGGCTGAACCAGTTGACCGAATGTGTCCCACCTATGTTGAATATAATCAGCATAAGAAAGGTCACCAGGTAGCAAATGAACATCATATTTGCATTGGTCTATATGGTCTAAAGTTGACTTCGTCCATCCAGTCTGGCCCAAATCTCCTGCCACAGCAAGAGTAACTGGAAACTTAGATGGTGGAGTTTTGAGCTGGAACTCCGGACCTTCTCCACCACATCTGTAGAAGTACACTGTGTTGTCTTGCAATGGTCCAATCACTGTATGGTGTATCGTTCCAGAACTATATAACAGGTAACTGTACTTGGTACTTTCTCCTTGAGCTTTAAAGCTGTATTTTCCAGTGGATGTTCCATATTCAATAATTGAAGGAGAAGATTTATCAGATGTGACCCATGACACCCTTATGTGTTTGTCCCCAGCTAATGAGATGTGAACCTGCCAAGAGAATAAAAATTCACATGATTAAATATACAGGCTCCATTTATTCACCAAAACAGCATACATGTAACTAAAGGAGGAGATAACAGGCTCCATTCCTCATGCTTAGTATTTCCATCAAAATATGAGTAAGTCGTCCGTCCCATCTTCCTCCCATTTCTTTTCCTTCAAATTTTGTCCCTCTTCCAAATATGAAAAATGCAGCTTTCACAGAATTGTGTGTCTTTTTCTTATCTAAATCCAAGTTCCAAACTGTGACCTTAGGATTTAGGACAGTTTTACACTTAAGTCTATTATGGGCAATAGTCATTTTCCATACAGCTTATACTCTTCACCTTGCTTTTTATGGATATGTAAACATTATTTCCTACATAAAATTATCAATAAAAACCACCTTTCATGCCCACCTTCCCCTACCCCCACCCCCCCAAATCCCAAGCATGAAGCACCCTTTCGCCATTATTACACTCCACTAACTAACGTCCATGGAAAGATTTTAGGTCCTCCTAAACAGGGCATAAAACCAACTTGACAAACAAAAAGAAAATGAAAGACCAGATAATGAAAAGAACTTTGGCGTCTACGAGCTTTATTAATGCTAACTTAGTTACATTGCAATTGGAACTGTGGAAGTCATAGAAAGCAACACCTAGAAAATCATAACTACTTTTTTATCAAGTATGAAATATAGACACCTATCAAAATTGGTAACTCCAAGAGCTCAAAGACAGTTGAGTTTTTAAGCTAACACATTGGGACACAAAACAAGGAGTTTCAAACTTTCAATCAGTGAGGAATAACAAAGTTATAGCAAAAAAATCACATCCGCCAAAAACCCCTAACAGATCAAAAAAAATAATAATTAAGATCCCTTGATTTCACAGCAATTATAACAAAGACTAAGTTGTACTCCTAGACTATGCAAAGCTACAGTATCTAGCTGTAACCCGGATTCAAATCCAAAAAAGATGAGTAGAATCAGTTGAAATTGACACCAATTGATATAAACGAGAAAGGCATGGGCGGATCTATATGTTGCAGCTGAAATTTTTGTTTAAAATATAAAAATATATATCTTTGGTAAAAAGAAATACTCTCCCATCCCATTTCATGTGATATCGTTTGAACATAACAGAGTTTAAAAAAGATATATTTTTTAAAACTTGTGATATAAGACAAGTCATAAATATTTACTCCATAAACTATCTCATCAAGGTAAAATAGAAAATTTAGAACTAAATTACGTCTAAATAGAGAAAGGTACCTTTTTTTCTAGAGACACACTAAGAAGGAAAGTGCATCTCAGAAATTGAAGGGGAGAGAGTAATGATTATACTGACTTAAAATTGTGAATCCACATCAAAGCAAGTTATAGTGAAATTGTGAAATGATTACCTGCTGAGGCTGAGAGGAAGGCTTTGGATCCCATGGCAAACGAAAGGCTTTACGAGGTGGAGGTCTGACGTATTCTCCTTCTCCAGCTCTGACTGTTACGCCGATGAACAAAACGGCCGTCAAAGAGAGTAATTGTAGTATTATTATCTTCACGTTGAGTTCCATGATCGGTGCTGATGTATTTTGGATGAAGCTTTTTCAAATTTGGCAAATGAGCGTCCTGATACTCTCACTCCCCTAATCATTGCTCTTTTTTCCTCCTTTTGGCTTTTGCTTTCCCATTCCCCCCAATCAACTTCAACGCGCTTTTTGTTTGCTTCACACCTACAATAACCAACCCCAATATCTCCCCGCTTTTTCCTTTTTTTCTTTTTTCGATTTATTAAAAAGGTAGTAATAGAATGTCAGTCGGTGGATTTATAGATAGTCAAATCAACTGCATGAAGAAATAAACTTGGTTCTGTTGGGTACATTTAACATTTTTCTGTATGAGGATTTATTTTTTGGATTTGTACATTTCGGAACATTATATCTAAGGTCGTTACTCTTTTGTTTTTTTCTCTATCTTCTCTTCAAATATTACTGCCATAGTACATAGCTTCAATAGAAATGCTTGAATATTTGTACAACTAAAAAAGTGAGTGTCCTAAATAAGTCTAAGAAATGAAGCTCTAAACTTGGAACATGAGCTTCCCGGACCAGTTAAATTATTTAATTAACCCCCAGAAGATATATAGCTGAAATTGTCTGCTTGGATGGTTGTTATATTATTACTTTAAATACGATATTATTTTAATTATTATTTAAATTTAATTATATCATTTAAAAAATATCAATTTATAAAACGACGAATTTAACGACAAATTTGGTATGATGACATAGTTGTCAATTTATATTGTTAGTACGTGACATCATGAACCGACGAAAAACGATACAATCTATCCAAACACTATCCATATTAAACAATACAACACAATATGAAACAACAAGAAACAACAATCCAAACAACCGAATTTGGTTCTTTTTACGAACTTGATGTCGACAAATCTGCGAATCTAGAAATTCATTTCGGCCAATTGAACCTTCTCGAACTGTTTCTTTTTAAGAACCAAAAAGATTTGTGCCAAAATAACAGATACCAAGAAGAACAAAAGTCCTTGGACACGTAATGGATCTTGAAGTACTATTTCTGCATCTCCCTGACCAAATCCGCCTACATTAGGATTACTCGTTAATGGTTGATCAAATTTGATAGATTCGCCCTCGGAAACAAGAAGTTCTGGTCCGGGAGGGAGAATATCAACCACTTGACGTCCATCCGACGCATCCGTTATGGTTATCTCATATCCACCTTTTTCTTTTCGTATGATTTTGCTTACTATACCTGCTGCTGTAGCATTATAAACAGTATTGTTACTCTTGCTGCCGTCGAGATAAATCTGACCCCTTCCCCTGTTCCCGCCTACGTATATAGGATATTTTAAGAAGTGAACATCCTTCTTAGTAGCAGGGTCCGGGGAAAGAATAGGGAAGGTTATTTCACTATATTTTTGACCAGGGACAGGGCCTATCACAAGAATATTTTTTTTATTGGGGCGATAGCTCTGAAAAGACAAATTGCCAATCTTTTCTTTCATCTCGGGAGAAATACGATCGGGAGGAGCTAATTCAAACCCCTCCGGTAAAATAAGAACAGCCCCCACGTTCAACCCCCCCCTTTTACCATTAGCAAGAACCTGTTTCAGTTGCATATCATAAGGAATTCGAACAACTGCTTCAAATACAGTATCAGGAAGTACCGCTTGTGGAACCTCAATCTCCACGGGCTTATTAGCTAAATGGCAATTGGCACATACAATACGCCCAGTCGCTTCTCGTGGATTTTCATAACCCTGCTGTGCAAAAATGGGATATGCACTTGAAATGGATGTCCGAGTTAAGATATATATCATGAGCGATACGGAAATAGATCGAGTAATCTGTTTCTTTAGCCAAGAAAAAGCATTTATAGTTTGCATGGTCCAATCATTGATCGCGAAAATNTTCTGCATCTCCCTGACCAAACAAGTTGTCGGATGTGGGAACTATCGCAAAGTATTTTTGAGTATTGGGCAGCTACGACATCCAAAGTTCCAAACTGAGTTCCACTTGGCTTTAAAAATAATGTATACAGTAGTAGTTAATAAAACCGCTAGCAATTAAAAAAAGGATGGCAAAAAAGACGGATTGTGAATTGAAGACAAACGAATAGAGTTCCGCCGAATATCAGTTTTGCGCCTCATAGGACTCCAAAATACATCTCCCAATCTCAACTCCAGCTGCACCTGTACTTCTGGAATTTCTTCTCTTTTCATACCAAAATACAGCTATTCAACTATTTTCATTCGTCAACTTCAAGCACCACATTCAGCAACTTCAATTTGAAAGCTGCTTGCAATTAAATACGTACACCATGGCTAACATGAAATTAAGACAGTAAAACCAAACACAAACAACTACAAATCAGAAATACCAAGAAAAAAGTATGACAAATTTACCGGAGAGCCTAAAACATTAATGCATCGGCCAATAAAATTAGGATATTAGGTCAAGATAATGCTCAGAAGGTTTCGGTACACATACAACGTAACAGCAAACTCAAGTTTCACCAATTACAGACAGAAGAAAAGAAAATGTCTCACAAAAAGCTCACACGATCACTCAACTTATCAAAACATTGTACAACCAGTCGCACTAACTGGAAACATCAGCCTGAGCACTGGAAACTTGAACACCATCTAGCAATTTGCCTCCTTGAAATGAGCAACATCACTGCAAATGTGAATGAAAACAACCAATGAGAAAATATATTTGAAGGGAAAAATAGGCCTTGCCATAAGAAAGTCCATACGCAAAGAACCACTAGACTAAGCAGAAAGTTAAAAAATACAAGTCAGAGCATGCAAAAAAGAAAAAAAAATTAGCAAGACAGAAAACTAGATAATTGCATATATTTGACGAAACTAGAGAAACCCATGTACTTACTGAACTAGCATCATAATCAGAGAAAAATGCTGATACCCAAAATTACAATATTTGGTTCCTCATCTAAACACCAAAATGGCAAGCCATAGAGACCTTCAAGGCCATGTTTGTCATACCTGCTGTGGCTGCTGATAATTCGTATATCCTGGGTAATTTCCATAATACATATTAGGATCCTGAGCAGGTGGAGCATATCCATAAGCCTCATATCCTTGGCCATACCCATAATACGCGCCACCACTACCACTCCATTGAGTCTGGTCAGTCTACATAGAGAATCAGAGTCAAAACAGTAGCGAATTTATCTAAGTTTAAAACTAGAAAGATAGGCAAAAACCTGTTTGCTAGAGGGGCTACGCCCCCAAGAAAGCCGAATGCTTTGTCCTCCCAATTGTGTGCCATTCAAGCTTGACAAAGCCTGCTCAGCAGAACCTCTGGAAATGGCATGTGATAGAACATGAGAAAAGAACATGGACAAGAAATCTAGTAAGAAACATTTATTGCACAGTGACATTACCTAGTACCGAACTGAACAAAACCACAGCGTTTTCCAGCAACTATCTTCACATGAACCAATTCACCATATGGGGAGAATACCTGCCGCAAATGCTCTTCTGCAACAGTGGGATCCAAACCACCAACAAATATCTGCACATTTGAATGTGAACGGTTAGAAGGGCATACACTAGAAAAACAAACTTACTTCAAAACAAGCTACCCACAGTTGTATTATTGGGGTCACTTTCGCCTTGAGTTGCTTGAGGATTTTGATAGGTAGCTGCAATGATAAAAGATGTGAAGAGTAGAAATGCAGTCATCAAAAAGTGCTAGCATCTAACAAAGGCGGACTCTCCAACACAGAGGAAAACGAACAGTAACACAGAAGCATAAAAGAAGAAACAAAGAAAGAGAGAATAGGCATCAATTGATCCAAGCTTTATATATTCGGAGTATGAGGATACTTCTAAAACAGAAAATATTTTTTTTTTAAAAACACTTGCACCATTCCACCAAACTCATTCTAACAACCATTTTACATTTCCCCGCCACGGCTTTTATGAAAAGAAAATCCATGAGCAGCGGAAACAAACAAACGCATTCACACATAGAGCAAGCAGAAACTTAAAAACAGCTTATTCAACTAAAGGCACTGCCATCCCTAAAAAAAGACAAAAGATGATCCTTTAATCAGGAGTATTCACAAGCATTACAACATTACTTCATATCCTAACACGTGAATGCATGCTCCTTGAAAGCCATGGATATAGAACTCCTAGGTCTGTTACATGTTCCGTTGTTAAAACAAATTGCAAGGCAGTTCATAGGGCGATGAGCTGAGGGAGCTCGAGAACCATTCTACTGACAGCGCACTGACTTTAGACAGTCAACAAGCCCTTCTAATTCTTAAATCCAAAAACCAAACAACAAAATATCAACAGAGTACCCCATGAATCATGAAAAAATTAGAAATACTTTTTATGGTAATTCTAAAAGTATCAGTGCATTATGTATTCAATGAATAAGTCTTCTATCGTATAATGGTAACTGCAGTCCACTTATAAAATAACAAGTTTAAAAAGAGGAGATATTCACATGAATCATTTTCTTTTGGATAGCAAAACAATTTTCCAAATCAAAGAGCGAGACCGTGTCCTAAGTATTTTAACCTTTTTTTTTTTTATATCTTAACATGGAGAATCGAACACGCAACTGTTGGAGGTGGAGGGTGCTTTCCACTTGAGCTACCCTTTCTTGTTTGTCAAAGGTTTTAGAACTTACAATGCAGACATCACAATTGCAACCAAGGAAAAAATAAAAGATGGAAGACGGCCCCACTGAAGCTAATATATTATTTCTAAGCAATTATGCTAGTACTAGCATCCGTACACCTTATGTGTACATAAGGTATTCCAACATATGTACTGAACAGCAATTTTGATCCACAAGTTTCTACTCCCCCATTTCCATCTTCTTGTCAGCTGCTCTTAGTTAGTCGATTGTCTTCAGCATTTCAGTAATTTGGGAACAAAAGATTACAACTTGCGGAATCTTCCATGTAGTTTCTAAATCTCTATATATTATTTTCAAATGACCAAATGACTAATTCAAAAAATGAAAGCCAGTGGATAAGTGGAATAGAAAGATCATTGTCCACTAGTTTACACTACCCATTTTCAACTTAATCAGCTGTTCTTCACAAATTGATTGTTTTATACATTTCAGTATTCTGAAAACAAGAGATTAGAGCTTGAGAATCTTTCATTTAGTTTCTAATATTATTTCCAAATGACCAATTGGACAAATAAAAACCAGTGAGGACAGTAATTGGAACGGAAAGAGTAATGTCCAACAAGTGTATTAGAACTTGGTTTTCAAGAATGTTTTTCTTTTTTTTTTCTTTTTCTTTTTGGATGAAGTGGTTATCAAAAAGAGTATTAGAGCTAAAAAGGTAGAACCACCTCAAGGCATCAACCAAAGGCATCTCATCTTGAAAACAAAACTAGTCATATAAATCTTCTTTGCATCTCCTACACGATTAATCAATTTTACATTACTCAGACTGCGAGAGAAAAGGTGCTGATAGATGAACTTGAGTTCCCAGAATTAGTAGCATACACCATTAACACAGACAGCTCTGAACGTGACACACAAAGAAAGGTAAAGAATTGTAAGGAAATGAATGGAAACAGCTCGCCGCAGCAGTATTTAAAGGTGCGAGAGATTGATCCTAACTGAAATTACACAAGGCCAGCTGAGGAATTAAATAAACTGGAAAAATGAAGGAAGGAAATTTAAACTTCGATAGAATTGGAAATAAATTTACCAAGGCTCATAATAGTAATTCTGGAACCGGAAATCAACTGAATGTAGCATAAGAATGCCACAAGAATACGAAGTAAGGAAGCGTGACATAAACGAATAAACTGACCTAAAATGAGGCCACGCACTAAAGTGGAATCATTTCAGCTGAAATCAGTTCCAGGCCCCCATATGAGAGCCTCTCTGTTTCCTGCTTTGAGACAACACGAGTTTTATAAGTTTGTGCACATTTCGAAACAATTAAATGCCCCCAAGTGTAGAAAGTTAAGTAATGGAAGAAAATGATTTTAAAGATTCCGTTTCTTCAAGTGCATAGCTGAAAAACCAATCAACGTAAAGACTCTGAACATGTCAGGAAATTTATAGCATCACTGGGAGTCTGGGACAAAAATCAGGAACGCAGATGACAAACAGCACAATTCCTACTGCAAACAACATTTCGAGCAGAAAAAATCCACCTTCAGAACAGCAGATGAAAGGATGACATGGCCATACCTTTCTGCAGTGTACCCACTGGTTTCTTGTTCGCAGCGGGGCCAATCCTCATGGGCCTAGTTGAACAGAGTACGCCATTCATTTCGGTCATAGCACGCAATTGTTCACTCTCATCGGCAAACTTGACAAATCCATAGCCCTTGGAACGTCCAGTGATTCTATCTGTTACAACTTTTGCACCTTTTACCGACGAATACACAGATTTGAATGTCTCTTGTAACATATAATCCGTCACATCAGCAGCCAAATCACCAACAAATATTGTATGCTCAGCTGAATCATCTCGCCTCTCACCGGCACCAAGAGAGGCCCAGTTCATACGGAAATTCTGTTCAACATTTGGCATCAAAGTGCCATTATACGTCTGTAAAATAGTTTCTGCAGCTGCATGACTCCTGAACTCAAGGAATCCATAACCTTCAGACTGACCAGTTTGCTTG
This sequence comes from Nicotiana otophora, assembly GCA_000715115.1. Taxonomy (NCBI): domain Eukaryota; kingdom Viridiplantae; phylum Streptophyta; class Magnoliopsida; order Solanales; family Solanaceae; genus Nicotiana; species Nicotiana otophora. Next base: position 20,566 of record AWOL01S0005247.1, read on the forward strand.
TTCCTAATGACCTTAGCAGAAACAAGCTGCACAAAACAATGAAGCCCATTATCATAATGCAAAACAAAGTGCCAGTACAATGATACACTAATGCAAATATTGAACTTTAATATTGATTCCCAGCCCCTCCTCTTCTAGGCAATCTTTAAATAGTTCAATACATCTTTTACTAAATTCACCTCCAATTTTCTTCTCCTTTTTTCTAGGATGATGGTGGTGTCTGAGCCAGCCTGCGTGCACCTCGGCTAATCTACAGGATACCAGGTAACTCTACCCACTAAATCTTAGGTAAATGAAAAGAAATCACCTAGTATTTTTTTATCCCACTGCTCTTTGAACCTAAGACCTCATGGTTCTCCTACCATTTTAATGACCACTAGGACACACTCTTGGGTAATTTTTGTTCTTTTTCTAAGCTACTATATTAGTTTCCAACCCCTCCTTTTAAATCAATCACCTAATCCACTTAAAATAAATTGCAACTAAATGCAAAAGAGAAACTTAAAGATAAGGCAATCTTTCCAAATTCAATCGACTCCACACAAATGAAAACAGATAACTACCATCTCCTAAAAAACAGCCTGGCAGAAAAATGTGAGGAATGCATCATAAATTTAAGAAATTGTTTTGACAAGTCAGAAACAACGTCAGCAAACTATATCAGAAATACGAAATTTTTCTCCCCGCGTCTACAATCAACTAAGCAACCACGATTTTCTAGCATTTATTTCCTTAATTTAACAATATTTTACTTAAAAACTGCAAACAAACGGAAACAGGGTTAGATTTGTAAAATTACCTCGCCGGTATGATAGAAACAAGTGGAGAGATAATTCTCATCCATCCAATACTGCAAATCCCCAATCCAAAGAGACCGAACCTCGTTAGGATTACCGGTAGGGCTAGGGTTAGGGTTTGTCGTCGGCATAGAACCGTACTGTTGTTGCGATGGCTGCTGAGCCCAAGCAGGTTGAGATTGAGGTTGAAACTGCGGTTGTTGTTGTGGCTGTTGAGGTGGCATCATCCATTGTTGTTGTTGTGTTGGCGGTGGAGCCTGCTGCTGGTACTGATGCTGATCCATCAACATAGGAGCCATAGGTGGTTGAGCAACTCCACTTTGTGGCATCATTTTGAAGAAATTGAACAAGCTGGATTGATGAAGAAGAAGAAACCCTAGGTAAGAAAGAGAACAAAAGGGTTCGATGTGATTGAACCGTGACGAGAGATAAGGTTCTCGCCGAAGAGAGGGGGAGATTTGGAAGCGCACGTGGGCCTTATAAGAGCTAGTCAGCAGGGGAACCCGTGTAGCGAATGGGTGGATATTTGGGCCTTGTTAGCCCAACCCATATGGACCGTATTTATATTTTGTAGAAATGACAGTGAGTAGCCGTTTTGAGCATCCCTATTTAAACGTAAAAATAGCACGGCCTACCTAATTTTCGGACTGCTAATTCAAAAATAGCTAGCATTTGCAAAGTCATTGAAAAATAGTTATTATTTTGCTGCAATACGGATCGGTCCAGCATAATATACTGGAGATTGGAGCACTTTTGTGAGAACTTCCAGTGTATTATGTTGGACCGGTATATTATACTAGAGTTCCAGTATATTATATTGGAACTCCAGTATATTATGCTGGAATATTTTCTGGATTTTGAACAATATTTTTAAAAATAGCCAGCTATTTTTGGAGTTCCAACTATTTTTCAATTACCATTTTCGGGAGAAATTCAAAAATAGCCAGATATACAAGTGATAATTGAAAAATAGCCATAGTTTCAAACGTAATCAAATTTTAGCCACTTTTTATGTAAAGATAAATCTGAACGAAAACACTATTCAAACTCTGGAAAATATTTCAGCATAATATACTGCAGTTCTAGTATAATATACCGGTCCAGCATAATATGCTGGAAGTTCATACACAGGTGCTCCAATCTCCAGTATATTATGCTTGAACTTTCCGCGTGTTGGAGTTCCAGCATAATATGCTGGAAGTTCATACACAGGTGCTCCAATCTCCAGTATATTATGCTTGAACTTTCCGCGTGTTGGAGTTCCAGCATAATATGCTGGAAGTTCATACACAGGTGCTCCAATCTCCAGTATATTATGCTTGAACTTTCCGCGTGTTGGAGTTCCAGCATAATATGCTGGAAGTTCATACACAGGTGCTCCAATCTCCAGTATATTATGCTTGAACTTTCCGCGTGTTGGAGTTCCAGCATAATATGCTGGAAGTTCATACACAGGTGCTCCAATCTCCAGTATATTATGCTTGAACTTTCCGCGTGTTGGAGTTCCAGCATAATATGCTGGAAGTTCATACACAGGTACACTAATCTCCAGTATAATATGCTGGACCGATCCGTGTTGCAGCAAAATAGTGGCTATTTTTCAATGACTTTGTAAACGGTGACTATTTTTGAATTACCAATCCGAAAACTAACTATCCCGTGCTATTTTTACAAACTTCAAACTGTTCGTGCTATTGTTGTTGGTTCTTCTTATTTTTCTTCTTTCTCATACCTTCAAGTTAACTTCAAACTCAAAAGTCTAAAATTAGACTACAGATTATGTAGTGTCTCAATTCATATCAAAGTCTGGAGTTGAACTTCATTCAATCTCCAAGCTTGAGGTCTGAAGTTAGCCTTTCACAAAGCGTAACGCCAGACCTTCCATTGAAAGTTGAAACTTCATTCTCGCGATTTAAATTTTAAACCTACTCCATGAAATCGATTTGGGCACATCTAAACTTTAACAAACAAAATTAAAAAAAATCTGACTATTCATTAAATATTGGGTCTTAAAACGACTATTTGTGCACTTTCCCTATTTCATATTTGGCTGCCCCCGGCCCACGTATTTTTGATAAAAATTGCGCGTGCGCCCTATTTTGTCGCCCCCATTTAATATGTATTCATTTTTAATTTTTTTTTAACTTGTACCACTGTTTAAATAATTTCAGATTTTTTTCTTATCTTTCTTCTTATTCAGGTAACAGTGATTTTATATGGTGTTTGTGAATATATTTTAAGGTAGTTTATGATGTTTTACAATGGTGAGTCGTTACGATGCTTTATTTTTTTACTATTGCTTAGGGTTTCTTCTTTTTCTTTTTCTTAATTGCAAAATAGGTTCGTTAGATTTATTTTTATTTTGATAAATTGATGATTGAGGGTTTGTTCTTAATGATATTTGGAGGTTTTATTTCAAAATTGAGCTCATTGGGAGTAAATTTAGGTATTAAATCGTATATTGAATTATTAAAATTCGAAGAACAAATTTATGTTTATAGGCAATTTGCACTTTAGGCTTATTTGGCCTTTAAGTGCATGAAAACGTTAGTTGCGCTTCAGACCTTTTGGCCTTAAGTACATTTGAAGTGTAATTTTTCACTTCAGACTTATTAGCCTTAAGTGTAGGAAAACGGTTGTTGCACTTCAGACCTTTGGGCCTTAAGTGTATCTGAAGTGCAATTTTTTACTTTGGACTTATTGGCCTTAAGTGCATGAAACCATTGATTGCACTTCGGACTTATTTGGCCCTAAGTGCATTTGAAGTCAATTTTTCACTTCAGACTTATTGGCCTTAAGTGTAGGAAAACGTTTGTTGCACTTCAGACCTTTGGCCTTAAGTGCATCTGAAGTGCAATTTTTCACTTCAGACTTATTGGCCTTAAGTGCATGAAACCATTGATTGCACTTCAGACCTATTTGGCCTTAAGTGCATCGGAAGTGCAATTTTTTCACTTGAGACTAAAAAAAATTTAACTTCAGACACGATAAGTCTGAAGTTGATCGTAAAATGGGTAGGCTTGCAATTATTTTTGCAAAGTGGATATATGTTCAATTGTGACCCAAAAATCGAGTATAGATGCAAAAGCCACATATTTTTGTCATTCATTACTTTTATTTATATTTTCACATAGTTTATTTAAAGAATTAATTTAAATAGTCGTCCAACCAACCATTTAATCAAAAATAAACCGGCAAATATATAGTATTTGTGTATAATATGTGTAAAACCATGTATACTCTATGTATATCAGCTAGAAAAAATATAAAGCGAATTTGACCGACTATTGGTGTAAAAATCCCAAGTTATTTAGAAAAGAAATGTCCAACTAAATATGCATTAAAATTCGAATTCCTAATGCATTAACGTAAGTAATAATTGCAATTCTTGATCAGTAAATTATCCCCAAAAGGGACGCTTTTATTCGTCACTTCTTTGACATAAGAACTCCTTGTTTAGTGACTGTAACCAAAAGGTCGCTTTTTTTAATTTCCCAAAAATAGTTACTTTCATTTTAAAACCTTGTCTATTGCAAAAAGACAACATTCTCTTTTATCTTTCAGGCACAAAAACATTACATTTTGCTTAAATTGTGCAAGAAAGCAACTGGCATATTGCCAATCATTTCATGTTCCCCTGTAAGCTACCCAATAAATTCTACTGTTGGAACTATTCAAGGTACTATAACAAAATTTATGCTGAGAATAATATGAATTTCAGCTATCAAAATGTTCTTCCACTACGAGTTCATAGAACTTAGCAACTTCAGAGCCAACTCTTCTTGCTCTGCCACAGATATAGCGTCAGCAGCAATACCCTCTTTAGCCATGTCCTTTGGTTTCTCGCCATCATCGTCATCACTGTCAAAAATCTTGGTTTTCTTGTTGACTCTACCTCCGGAGAGTTCCCCGTCTGACCCGGAGAGTTCTTCATCTTCCTCTTCCTCTTCCTCTCTACCTCTCTTATACTTCATCTTCTCCTTGATTCGTTTTTCTTTGAGACGTTTGCGGTCCAAATCCTTGTCTTCCTTGTCGACCAACTTCAAGTTCTTTCTCAACTCAGCATATCTCTGATTTACTGCATCGTCGACAAGAATAAAACAAAGTGTAAGAAAGCAACATATGCAATTGAAAATGAGATGCAACAACAACAACAACCCGGTATAATCCACTAGTGGGATCTGGGGAGGGTAGTGTGTAGGCAGACCTTACCCCTACCCTGGGGTAGAGAGGCTGTTTCCGATAGACCCTCGGCTCCCTCCCTCCAAGAACTTCCCACCTTGCTCTTGGGGTGACTCGAACTCACAATTGAAAATGAGATGAACTAATACAATATCTAGTGACTTAACATCAGCGAATAAAATAATCACTTCAGGCCTGAAAACAGAACTATGATCAAATAACCAAATTTTGCTGCGGATTATGCAGAATACGCAGGAAACAGCTAGGTAGATTCGATAATGCAAGTTCAAAAGTGTTGGATCAAAAGTAGCAAAAGTTCTATCGTTTTTCCTAGATATTACTTGGATATAATAAAAACAATCTCAGATAGTACAAGATCTTGGAACAAAAGCCTTTGAGACTCTTGGATATATCAGTCGCACCTTTTTCTTTGTTAAGCTGCACAGAGTCAGCACCACCGCTTGTGTCGGCTAATCTTGCAAGAGGTGGTAAAGTGTTTCCTTCCTCATCAAACACAACCCTTGTCCCTACAGGTCTGTGGACATTGATCTTTAGTTTCTTTTTCTTCAAAACTCTAGTGGCCGGCCTACAAAACAATTCAAACAAGAACAGGAAGCAAAATCAATCACAAAGAAGATTATAAACACTATATAAAAAGAGCAGTAGCTAAGAGAAATGTGAATTGCAAGAAGAGTATCCTGGAGATGAAACATCATATCATCATATATTTAAGGTCAGCAGATCATTGCTTAATGAAAGATTTTCCAAAATGGCAGTTCCACCATTCAACACAAGTTAGATTAGCAACAAATCCATTCAATTTAGCTAATGCCTTCTTGCTTAGAAGAAAGTTCCACGCATTAAATAGACAATACAAGAAGTGTTTGACGTACATATCATCTCCTTTGCTGTTAATTTTGAGTTCTCCTACTTCTTGTGTCTCCTTAGCTAGAAGGAGGTCTTCCTCCACTTCCTCTCCCTCTGATTTACCTGTATCAGGCTTCTTAATTGGAAGTTCCAACAAATTGTCATTGCTTGTGTCATCTGGCAGGAGAGATAATGCTTCAGACACTGTCTTCCCTTTGAGCTTCTGTTTCAGAAAGCGGATTTTTGGAGTCATAGGAAGACCCAACGAAGCAGAGAATTCATCAATTGGAAGTTTTGTAACATCAAAGATCTCTTTATCTCTCTGTTTGTGTATGGACTTCAAGTATGTCACAAAAGCCCTTTGAGACAGATGCTGTAGGTCAGGGTACTTGACCAATAAAGAAGCAAGTAGATCGGAGACAGACTGTATCCTCTTTTCATTTGCCTGTTCACCATGATTAATAAAAAAATGATAATCAGCCAACAACAGGACATATGCTGCATGTGAAAAGAGAGTATAATTTTATGTCCTCAATTTCAGTGGTTAAGCAAAAGTGGATGAAATCCCACCTTGATAACTCGAAGGGGAATCTTTTTCTCTTCCAATTTTTCAAGCATTTTCATCTCAGATGGCATCACGAATAAAAGAGATCTTCCCCCTGAAAGGTATCGAGCAGTGCGGCCAACTCTGTGTATGTAAGCGGCACAATCTTCGGGACAGTCCACCTGAAAGGGAATTTGCGTCAAATGCATGTCAAATTTCTACTTTATTACAATAGCATCCATGTTCTTTAATGGATGAAAAATCAATAACTACATATCAGGCTTTCGACACTATAAAACATTAAGAACTAACCTGGACAACCCAATCAACCGCCTTATTAAAATCAAGCCCCCTTGAAGCAACATCAGTGGAGAACAAAACAGAACGTTGTTCACAAAATTGGGAGTAAATTCCCATCCTTCTATCTTGCTTCATCCTTCCATGAAGACATTTGAGGGGAATTCCAGGACGGAGTTTTTTGAAAGCTTCAAATACAAATTTTACCTGTTGAATGGGAAACAATAAAAAATGACAAAAGGAAATAAATCACAGAAAAATAAGAGCAAAATTTTGAGCTTTTGAATACGCTGAAACCCGATTCAATATACAGATAGATATTTTACTTTTTAAAAAACTGGTGATATAACTAATGTAATCAGTGCTTTCGACATTAGGCAGTAAACTCGTTTTTCCAGTGCTCTAGGTTTAAGTGTAATATTCATGTCAAATCCACGATAAAAAGTTCTCCACCGTAAAGTCTCGATTTTAGAAAACCCTAAGAAGAAGTTCCAGATACCTGCTTGCAGCTTGATAGGAAAACCAATATCCTTGAATTAAGATGTGCCTTTATAAAACTCCATAACATGTCCAATTTCTTATCGAGAGGAACAAGCATTGCTGTTTGTTGTAAGCGGTTGGGAGTTGCAGTATCAGACTCCTCGTGCACACCCAAATATTCGGGGTCTTTCAGACTGAGCCTTGCCAGATCTTGAACAGACTTCGTCTGAGTTGCTGAAAACAACAAGGTCTGCCTATGTTTAGGCAATTGTGAAATGATTGCATTTAATTCCCTCTTAAACCCCACATCAAGAATACGATCTGCTTCATCAAGAACTAAAACCTGCTCCCTAGCCAGAAAGATGTACCCAAGTCACCAACTAAATAAACATAATAATTCTAACATATAGGAGGAAGACAGGTACACAAGTGTTCTGTCAAAAGACAACGAACAGCAGGATGCAAAGCAATACGAAACATACGTTTGTAATTTCAAAAATATCTTTTTTTACTTGGTCTTTCTAACATAATAAATACACACATACTTTTTTATTTTCTAAGTAGCACAAATGAAGACATCAGGGTGGTCTTCTTTAAAGAGGATTCAAACTTTTCAAATATTTGGGCGGACAAGGCATGAATCAAAAAGCAATTACAACAAAAGATATATGATTTGATGACTCTAACAAAAAAAATACAATGAAACAATTTGGTAGATTTTATAAGAGCATCCAATAAAAAAACAAATAACCTTGTACTAAGAATACTACTTATCAGAAAAATACACATATATGTGCATCTATATATCAGAAAATTACAGAAAGGCAGTGTCTTTGAAGAAACAATTGAAGGAGAATAAACAAAAGATGAAGGATAATAATTTCAAATATTATACTAGATTCATCAGATTACTGTTCGATAGCTATGTTTCCAAGAAAAAAACAGAGTAAAGGAGAAGCAGGTTCCAAACCCTCTAAGGGGAAAAAAAGGAGAGTCAATCAGTGCCTTAGATGCTATACAAATACGATTGGAATGCTATGATGAGCAAATTACAGCATTGCCTGCCGTGCAAGGTTAGTCATACTAACATTAATAAAGTAGGAGCAAATCAGAAAACAATTCATGACGATACAGAGAGGGAGAAAGTTGTTAACTGGACCTGAAGTTGTGAACAATCAAAATTTGGTGTCTCATCCATATGCTGAAGAAGCCGGCCAGGGGTGCAGACCAGGATGTTCAGCGAATTAACATGCTCTTTTTCAGTGTCAACATCTTTGCGGCCACCAATCAGAAGGCCAGCACTAAAGCCGTGATGCTTCCCAACAGATTTCAGTACGTCAAAAAGTTGCCCTGCTAACTCCCTTGTGGGAGACATTATGATGCATCCAACACCATCCTCATCTCCCCATCGAGCTTTATACAATTTCTCTAACACCTAGAAATCAAATCTAATTAAGTGGCTTAATTTATTAAGATGGGTAAAAAAACAAGATATAATACTACTAAAGAACTAAAGCTTAATTTATTAAGATGGGTAAAAAAACAAGATATAATACTACTAAAGAACTAAGGGTTTGTTTGGTTGGTGGGATAAGGGATAATAATCCCGGGATAAAATGTGAGATTATCTTATCTCGTGTTTGGTTGCCTTTTCGAATACGGAATTAACAAACAAATCCCCGGATTAGATTATACCACCATTGTGGTATTATCCTATCCCACATTGAGGGTGGGAATCCAGGGATTAACTAATCCCGGGACAAAACACTAAAAGGACAAAGATGTCCTTCTCCGCGGCTCTTCTTCCAAAGTCCTTTAAAACATCCCAAGTTAAAATTGGAAATAAAAGTTACGTAAAGTCGTAAACCAAGCACATGTTTTATATTATACCCTGTATATCTCATTTTTAGTCCAATGAACCAAACATCTTCCAAAGTATATCCATTAAATAAATCCCGTTATTATTTAATCCTCAAGCCCTTCCCCGGACCCCGTGCATAGTGGGAGCTCAATGTACCGGGCAACCCTTTTTTTATTATATAATCCTTGTACTATTCCCACCATTATTATCCAACAGATTGGACATCTAAGCAGCATTCCACATAAGAGATTGGACATCTACTTTCTTTTGTCAAGGAAGGGATGACTTTCAATGAATAAGAGCTATTTCACATGACAGTTCATATAATGTGAAGTCAACATTCATACCAAATCCAAATAGAATACCTGCACTACACAATCATAAAAAAAAACATGGTAAAACATTTCCATTTGATCTCGTTCAAATTGTTCGATAAATCATTTTTTAACTTTGTCAGGCAGAATTTTATGACTTTTTTGGGCAGGGAGATCAGCTAATAGCATCGAAGATTCGTATGGTAAAATGTTTCATTTGCTCTCAATGCTCTCGTACACATTGTTCGATAAACCACTTTTGACTTTTTCAAGAGGAATCATGACTTTTTTGGGCAGGGAGATCAGCTAATGGCATCTAAGATTTCGTAGTTCCATAGAGCCAAGTTCATGTCAAAAGAATTAGAAAGAGTTTGGTCAGACAATGACTCAAATTACTTCGAGTTGGAGAAGGATATAGACAATTTTTTTAATTAACAGAAAATAGATAATTTCCTTACATTCTTTTATGGCAAGCCTTCAAGCCAACTAGTGCGCACCTCGACTCTTCTCTCGGGTACCTGCTTCTTCCACCAGCACAGGTACTGGGTAAATCTGTCCCACCATATGGGAAGAAATCACCTAATATTTTTTGCCTATGCTCGAATTTGAATGCTGATTTCCAAGATTTGCACCCACTTCATTGACCACTAGGCCACACCCTTGGATGCGAATAGGTCTTCCTACGTTTTGGTCAGCCTCTTGGTACCAGAGACCCAATTGTCATGATCGGGTTGCAATTTCTCTTGCATTTATTACAAAAAAAGGGTATATAATCCATTGACTCTTATTGAATTAGGCACCTCATTTTTTACAAGTACTAGGCACCTCATACCTGTTTTCCTTCAGACAGTTTATGGATGCACATTTTTTAGCTTGAAGCTTTCTTATTTAAGTCACTAGTATCAAATTATAAGTTATTGTTTGCTGCTTCACTCCACTACTCCAATCTCATATTCCCCACAAAACTCCATCTTCAATTCTTCATCGAATCCATTTCTCCTTCCGTAACGTATCCATTTATCTCTTTTTCTTCCAAAAACACAATGGCATAAGCATCATTTATTCATTCCAGTCCTTTTAATTTTCTGTTAAGCTGGTGTAGTTATAGATTGCAGTAATTGATCAGGTTCCATTGTTTGCAATATTGTGTCATGCTGAGATAACAGCCTTTTTTAAAAATGAATCAAAGAACTACGTACAACACCATCACTTTTTGTTCATCTCCCATGGATACAATCCAATAACTAACACCTCTATTCATTTATGCTTCATCAAAAAAAACATAGCTATTCATTTATGTATAATTCACTACCCAAGTCAACTGATGAGAATAAAAATCCAAATTTTGACTGAAAGACTTGTGGGAAAAAAGTTATGAGTTTAAGTTCTATGCATTAATGGTGCAAAAAATCTTTACAATATCATGTCATCTAAAAGGTAACTATAGGTAAATCTATCTCATAAGCATGGATTAGTAACCTAAAATAAATGGTAACTAACCTACTATAACGGATTAAAATACACTGAAGCTCTAAAATATCATCTAAAAAATACTTGCAAACGTACCGGAATTACGAAAGCTAATGTCTTTCCGGAACCAGTTTTCGCAGCCCCAAGTATGTCACGGCCACAAAGAGAGTGTGGTAGAGAAGCCCTTTGAATGTCAGTCATGGTTTTGAATTTGCAATCAATTAACCCATCCTTAGTTTTCTTACTAACGGGCAACTGGCTGAACCTGTCACAACCGGCGTACCTAGAGAACGAACCATCAGGAAGGCATCCAACCGGAGCTTTGTGTGGTAATGGCTCAAGTGATAGCGGGTTGGAACCGGATTCGGGTTTACCCGATTCTATCCATGCTTCCAGAAGTTCAATTTCATGAACCTCTGATAAGCGGCTCTGTATTTTAGCTTTACGTGATTTAGGCGTGTGCTTTCTCATACCTTTCCAATGGATTTCTGTGTTTTGTGTTCTTCAAATTAGCAGAGCCAAGTGAGAGTTATGGTGATTCTCCCAGAGATTTAGGGTTTCAATGAAAGAGACGGTCTCTCGCCGGAAAGGAAATGTAATACAATTAAACGGACGGCGAAATTTAAAGCAGGGGAGGGTTTTGGGAAGATTTTAAGAGGTTCGGACTCGGGCCAACAGACGTGTTAGATGGGCGGGTCAAACAGGTTTATAGATAAACGGATCGCAATTTAATTTGCTCAATTTGTTTTTATTATTTTATAAAAATTTGATTGGGATCCGGAAAAGAAAAAGAAAAAGGGTGTTAGTGAGAACTGAACTCACACGACACGATTGTGTAAGAAATTTGCACTAGTATCATTGCATGTGAGCTTTGGTGGTAATTCCTTTAAAAATTGATAGAGTTTATACGTGTTAAAGGTCAGTCAATATGTGTAAAAAAAAAAACAGTTTAACTTAATTTGTTTAACATGATCCGACCTTGCTCTTTTCTTTATTTTCTAAAGGTGAAAGTTAGTATATTCTTAAGAAAATTCTTATTATTTTAGCGGTTTATAGTTATTTGATATAAAATATTCATTTGAAAGAGTTGTTAGCATGCTTTTCATCTACAACAATTAATTGTGCCATATTATCCTTTTGAGAATATTGGAGATTTTTTGTGTCATATTCAACAAACAAAGTCTGAGCTTGAAAATTATTGTGTAAGCTTAGTTAAGAATAATATACAAAATGCTACTACGTCTCTTAAAACATTTGATGATAAACTTTGTTCAAGTACACAACTGTTAAAACATTTCTCGCGAATTAATAGAATCAATTGGATGATACTAATTTTATAACCACCTTATCTTACTAATAAAATATTTATTTCGAGTCTTTTAGTTTATAGTTATTTATTTATAATTTATGTACTATTAAATTCTATAATTAAAGCTAAAACGTCATTTTTTGGATCAAACTTTTTAATAATTAACTAACAAGGATCACAAAAAAAAATTGATAATTGGATAGTAGAACTATGCAGCATACTAGTGATGCAACTCCAAAATGTAAAATATACAACTTGAACCTTTTTTTGCAGCAAGTTTGCACGTTGCAACAAGGTAGCAGTGTATAGGTTTATATATAGAATTTAAACCAACTATTCTCCTTTTTGCTAAAACTAATGATGAGCTAGGAGAAAAACAAACCATATGGTTAAGAATTTATTCTTTCAATAGTTTTCATCATCTCGTATTGATCCAAGATTGAGTTCTCCCAATTGAAAGGGTCTTATGATGTTTCCTAAGGCGCACAAGAAAAAAGATCAAACTAACCATGTTCAAAGTTCGAAGATCAAAATTCGTTTCAACTTTAATTAAAGGATTTCAGAATATATTCTTCCTTCAAATATGCTTGCAACTACTAGAAGATGGGAAAAGATTAACATTGTCAGGAAGAAAAGAGGTATTGATACCAAAGAGAACGCGAGATTCAATTGAAAGATGCTTTTTGTTAGGACATGATATCAAATATATAGACACTATTAATAATTTTATCAGATTATAGTGCTATTAGATTTCTTCATTTCTGCATTATCACCTCCAAAGAGAAGTGTGGTTTGAATGGAAGAGATTTAACATGATTTGTATTTATAGAACTTTTAGAAAGAGTAATCAACCATATATATCTAATTAACGTGAATGTTCATTCATCACATAATTTTTTTTGATATAAACAGTAATATTAATATTTACAACTTATTTTACATCAGCATGTTAGTCTATTCCATTCCATCATCTTTTTGAAGTTTATTTTTCTTAATAAGCTCACTAAGCTCCCAAATGTCAAATTGTCAATTTCCTCATTGGTCAATTGATTTTTTTCGTCGTTGTAGGTCAATTGGTGGAACACTCTAGATTTAGCCCGGGCCAAATCCGAAAAGATAAAATGTCAATAGCCAATAATAGAAATGTCATAAGTAGCGAGGGCATCTAAGCAAAAATTCAATAACAAATAAAATGTTCCATATGCAAAGTTACAGTCCCGTTTTTGTTGCAAGTGTATACTTGTTCTTCTTTGTTATACGTTCGATTCAATTCCCCTCATCTCCCATAAAAAAATACCAGGAACAGAAAACAATTCATTCTTCAGATTTATTTGCAAATACGAAATATACATATACTACAAAGTGACATACTCAAATCAATATATTTGAAATATATACGAGGGGTTATATAGAGTCGGTCTAAAAGTGCCAAAAAGTGAGCTATGGGTTGCAAAAAAGGAGGATTTTTGGCGCCGGAAGAGAACGGCGTAGATGCTACATTGAGCGATGCTTTGTTATTCACAACTATGTGTATTATTGGCCTCCCAGTTGATGTTTATGTCAAAGATGGTTCTGTTTATTCGGGTATTTTTCACACTGCCTGTGTAGATGATGACTATGGTGAGTTTTTTCAAGACCCTCTTTTGATTTCTTACAGTATTATCTTCGGTTTTGTGATTTTGGCTAGTTTATTCGAGGCTTTTTTGTTTGGACTAGATCAGTTTCTGCATCCGATCTGGACTTAGTTTTTCAATTTTTTTTTTCTGGGTCCTTTTGCAGGCCTTTTTCATTTATCTTTTTTTTTTGTTTTTTTATTTATAGTTTATTATTTTAAATGAGGAATGTAAGACATCCGGTCTTTGATTTTCTGTACATTTTCTGTTTTTTCATAGAGAGGAGTAGCAAGGAATGATTATATAGGGTTCATATAGCTAACTTCAGCTAATTTGGGATTAAGGCTTAGTTGATTAAGTTATTGATTTTTTTTTTTTTTGGGTGTTTGTTACTTGGATTAGCTATTGTTTTGAAGAGAGCAAAGATGATTAAGAAGGGTAGTCGAAAGGAAAATATTGCTCGTGGAAATTTCATAGAGACACTCGTAATTCTGTCTGAAGATCTTGTTCAAGTTGTCGCAAAGGTATGATTTTGGACTTCCCAATTTTGCAATGTATGTTTGTTGCTGCTGTGATTCAAAACCTGTAAAATGCCACATGTAATAATTTTGAAGCACCCCCACCCCCTTTTTTAAAAAAAAATTTCAAGGGATTCAAACTTTTTTTTTGTGTGTGTACTTTTTTTTACCCTATTGCACACTGTGATTTTGGGACGAAGGGGATTGAACCCAATCCCTAACATGTGGCTCCCGCAACTGGTGGTTGATCCTTTTTTCTCTACTTATACTTGTGGTTGGCAGGGGGTAATGCTATCTGCCGATAGTATTCCAGGACATTTCGATGGGGATAGTTTAGGAACCATTTCTAGCAATATCACTTGCCCTGAATATCCAAAGAAGGAGATAAGAGCAACAAAGTCAAATGAGTCTACCGTGGATGCAAAGAAAGCTAGTAAAGAAAGGTTCGTGTTACCAAGACTTGTTATTGATTCTTTGTTGGAAATGCCTCATGATCTATTAGCTTTTGCATGGAAGAGCATCCTATTGTTCCAGAAGACATGACTGTGGCTTGTTCTTTAGGTTTTGCCCTTAAATTTTAGAAAGCAATGTCATCACCCACCTGTTCCTTGCCAATCAAAAATAAATTATTGAAAACAACGTGATGAATATCTGTAGAGCGGAGAAGTGATAACGTTAAAGATAATTTCTTAATTAATTCTGGTTAACTATATCCTTATTCGTTAATAGGCTGATAAGTGAAGTGGAAATCTTATACGATAAAAAATGAAGTGGAAAAAGCTTGCTCACTCGAATGTATTTGTTTCTCCTATCACATAGTTTTTTGATGACTTAACAGAGGTTGTTATAAGAGGAAAGTTATGTGATAGGAAGATACCTAATAAAGTGAAAGATAAGCTCTATATAATACTGTTGTTAAGAGGCCCGTTTGAGGTGCAGTTAGACCTTGAAGCTCGGTGCACCGCAAGTTAGGTGGTTCGCCTCGTTTAAGTAGCATCTTACTGCAGGCGGCAGCACTCATTAATCATGCGTTCCATCTTAAAAAGAACAATATCAAGAATAAATATTGACAGTACAGAGATATATTATTCTTTAATAATTCTTTTATGGATAAATATATTAATGGTCAAGAATACTAGAGTAGCAATGTATTAAGAATTAGTCACTAGTCTAAATTCAAAAGTTGTATTTTGTCAGGTCCCACATTGGTTGAGGGAATGGGTCGTGGTCTCCTTATTTGATCTTGGGCAATCCTCTCCTCATGAGCTAGCTTTTGTGGTTGAGTTTGGCCCAAGATCAACTTCTTCACATATTTGAATCATAAATCTAATGTCGTTTTTTGGAGTTGATTGATATGGTTTTTTCTTCGTACATTCCAATTAATTGCAGTGTCTCAATATGTTGGTCCATATAATTGCTGATTGTATTTATAGTTTGTTTTTCTTGCCTTACAATTTACACATATATTTTTATTTTTCACTTCAGTTGCACATCTCTGCAATAAAGCTCACACTATAATTGTGCTTTGAGCTAAAAATCGAGCAAGCACTTGGCGTTTTTCTATGCTTTTTGCTATTGATAACATTGCTATAGAACGGCTGTGAAACCAAAAATACTACATAGGAGCGAATATTGGACCTACAAGATGAAAGTCGTAAAAAAGCAGATGTTTTCAAAATTTGATAGAAATGATCACATCTAATAAAGGGTGAGATGGTAAAGTATGTAAACCTCCATATGCAGCGATGCATAAGTCTAACTTATGATTATTAAAGGTCTTAAAGACTTAAAGGTAAACATAAAAAAAATATATATATATCACAGGGAGGAAAAGTGTGTTAAAAATCTACAGTTTCTAGGTATGCAGCGGTTCATAAGTCTAACTTATGATTATTAAAGGTCTTAAAGACTTCAAGGTAAACCTAAATCACATGGAGAAAAGTGTGTTAAATATCTACAGTCTCTAGGAATTAGTGCTGATTTAGCTAAGAGTTTATCACAATAGAAGCAAAGGATCTATATAGGCAATACCAGCTAGTTGGGATTAAGGTTTTAGTTGTTACACTTATTTTCGATCTGTTTTTTGCTAGAGTCATTTTATTCAGTTGGAGAGTTATATATTGGTCTAGGTGAGGGTAAGACAATGTAAGGAGCAGTGGCGGAGCCACATTGAACCAAGGGGTATCAAGTGAAGGGGTGACACCCTTCGCCGGAAATATACACTATATTGCTAGATAATTTTTTTTATTTTATGTATATTAACTATACGTTGACTCCCCTTGACTTTTCGATGTATCTAATTATTTATATTTTGACATCCCTTGATGAAAATTCTGGCTCCGCCACTGGTAAGGAGATGTACGACACTTAGAAAACCTCTCTTTTTTTTAGAACCCTTCATTTACCTTGAAAGACAAATTACGTACTCCCTCTGTTTCAAAAAGATTGGCACTATTTCCTTATTAGTCCATTTCGAAAAGACTGATTCCTTTCAATATTTCCTTAATAGGAAGCATTTATAGCAACATAAATTCTATGGCAGATTTTAAGACCACAAGATTCAAAAGTTTTATAATCACACAAATGCTATGCCTTATTTAAGACCACATATCTTAAAAGTTTTTCTTTCTTTATTAAAGTTTATGCCAAGTCAAACTAAGACAATCTTTTTGAGACGGAGGGAGTGGTATTTGAATAAATGGGTACTAATAGAGCGAGATGGTTGTAGAGGCTTCATAAAACCGACCATAGCAAGTTTGGGATGGAGTGGTAGTCCATTGATTTATTGATTTATATACTTCCTATATTGATCTGATTTTGCATGATCCTCATGATGGCCCGTATTGCATTGAATTTGAATTTAGTTATAGTGTTGCTCTCCCTGATGGACATATGCTCCTGGAGGTTTTTCTTTTCTTTCTAAAGAGGGATGTCGTTTTTTGGTGAAAAGTCAATAATGAGGTTTTCTGGCATAAGTTACTTTCCAGATAAGCATGTAACCATCTTATTATTTAAATACCGCTGAATCAAGTCATCAACACAATTTGTAGCTGGCATCTGCAGTTTTGTTATCTGATGAACTGTAAATTTAGGGAAAGGTCATCCCAATATCTAATACCTGCTGGATTCTGCCATTTCCCTCATGAGATTATTATCTCACTTCTCATAACCTTAATTTTTCTCCCCTCTATGGTCAATTGAGCACTAACAACTCTCCATTCATGTCAATTATGACAGACTTGTGCGTGATGTCTTAATCAATAAGCAAAGTGATTGCAGGGAAAGCCATGAGTCTCTAAGGGAGAGAACTGTACGTTAATCCTATCATTGTCTGAACATCTAGTGAGAGATAAAAAGCTGTGATTTCTTTGTTATTAGTTAATGAGCACTTATTTTCTTTTTTCTTTTCATTTTGTAGATCCTTGAAGTTCAAGGCTCAAGCTCAAATCGTGAGTATTGATTTAATGCTTTAGTTCTCGCAATATCATAGTTTTTCATGCGGACCCCTCTTGATGGGTAGCAAAAAGATTAGGCAGTAGTCTCTCGTTGACCGAGTTTCATGATGAATCATAATCAACCTAATCTCTGCTTCCCATCATTCTTAACTCCATATAACCAATTAAAAATTGCTATAAAAGAATCGAATCAATGGACAAGAGGGGGTTGTCCTCGTGGATGGGACACCGAGTCACCAAAGGAGAAATTGGAAAAATGGGAAAAGCCATTGCTCCCCCGCATATCAGTAAGACGAAAGAAAAGGAAAAAATATCAAATCACTTTCACAGATTGTGACTTTTTCCGTGTCGTTAAAGACTTAATGGTGAAGGGAATCCTTATTTGCCCTTCTCAAAAAAAGAAGAGGGAATCCTTATTTGAACATGCTATTTCCTTATTCTGCAAAAAACTCTTAACGAAATTATGATTGTTGGTAGATAATGAGATCTTTGAGTTCTTTATATTATGTACATATCTATCATAAACCAAAAAAAATGTCATTCATGAATGGTATTATAAATTTTTCAGTTGCAGTGGATGTTTCTGTAACTCAAACAACTGCCATTGAGAATGTTGACTTCAAAGCAAACTCGGGGTTGTCATCAAATGGCATAACTTCTGGTAGTCCTCCTCTTTCCTCAATCAGACTTGATGATCGGAATAATGAGAGGCACAGCCATGAGCAGCAGACTCTAGGCAAGACTCCTTGTTTGGGCCCTACTTCCTCTGGTGCTCCAATTACCTCAGTCTCATGCGTCAGCTCATCATCAGCTCCAGCTGATTTGGCGCCTCCACGAAGTTCAATTCATAATGCTAATACGAAGGTAAAGTGAACTTAGTGGGGTCAGTTGCTGCAGGTGCATGATCAAAATTTTTGTTCATTCGTATACATAGTTATATAAGCTAATTTTTTCAGTAGGTTTATGGTGATGTCAAGCTTATCGTGGTACTTGAGTTTTTGGAAATTTTTATCCTTACACCTGTATTAATCATTGTCTAGGATGATTTGTGAGTTGTTACTGTTGATTTTCCTTCTCTCTAGGAGTCTAAGCTCAACCCTGGGGCAAAGATATTTTCTCCATCGGCTTTGCAGCATAGAACTGTTACTCCTCATGTGATGCCAACAATGGCGTACATGCCAGATTCCTGTCCTGTAGTACCGGTGGCTACAGCTGAGCCTGAAGTTGAAATCACCCCTTTTGCTTCTCGTCCATCTGTGCCAGTTAAGTTTGTTCCTTATAATAATTTGGCAGCTGGAAATGGTGGCTTGGACGTACAATATGCTCAACAGGTATGTGATTATGATTATTTATCTTACTTTGAAGATGCAGCCCCCACCCCCTTCTTTAGTTTTCTGACAACTAGAGTTATTTCTCTGAGTAACTGAGATTATTCCATTGATTACGAAATCCTTTTGGTTGATTGACTGCCATTTTCTGTACCTAAATCAACCATCTCATATTGACCATAAGAAATGTGCATTCCTAACATAACCACATCGCACTTCCATAATTTGGTGTTTGGAGACTAGCCGATCGGTTTGAATGGAAGCTATTATGCAATTCTGTGCTTCATCTAATCTACTTATGTCACTGATATACATTTAGGAAAAGGCAATTGATAAATATGTTGATAAAAACAAAAGGAAATGAAAAGTTAATGAAAGAAAAATCTTTCTTATACAATGATTTATCATAAATCATGTGCTAATAGGATATATCTTCTGTTGTATAAAGAAGTTGAAGGTAGAAAAAAAACAATTGGGTCTGTTTCTTGATATTATAGTACTCAGTTTACCAAAATGCTGCTGCTTTCTTAGTTAGAAATGACACTTGTCAGATGCCCTTTCAAATTAGTTGTTACAGCTTAATATCAAACAAATGAAATCAATCACATGTATTATTTTACATCATGCTTACATAGAATCAATTATTACTGTTTTGATGTTGCTGCATATTTTTCTGAAGCCATCTTTGTTAACATGTAGACTATTGGATACATGGGAAGCAGGAATCAGCAGGCTAGGTATGCCGGTCAGTATCATCACCTTCAGGCTGCAACCGGTTATGTGCATCCAAATTCTCAAAATGTAAGGGAAATTAGCATGGCACTCTTGCTGAAGCCATTTACTTTGTTAGGCTGGAAAGAAAGCTCTGCCTCCTAGTGGTGGAGAGTAGAAGAGAGTCCTTGAGTCTTATCATGTCGAGGGGTGTGGCCCTATTATTAAATTGACGTCCTTATGACAATAGCATGCCATCCTGTTATTATTTTTGTGCTTGTAAGACGGTTGCAGATGTTAATGTCACTTTTAAAATTCTTCATGTTGTCAGGTTATGGTTGGACGGTTGGGACCACTTGTTTATATGCATCCCGTTTCTCATGTAAGACGAATTGCTTTGTATAGTATTTTTTTGGGACAACTTTTATGACTTTTTATAGAACTTAGATGGCCCTTTATCACTGTCCTCCATCTGCTGTTCTGTGTGTGTTTATAGCGTTGCAATTTCCTGATTCTTTTCTGTCTGATATCTTGTCTATAGGATGTTGTTCAGAGTGCAGTGGGGTTCTCTCAAGTATCCACACGTCCTCTATTAATTCCACATCCAGTCCATCCTCCTAAGCATCAAGGTACGTGTTCGTGGACATTTAATGGTATAACTAGAAGTGGTCCAAATGTTTATAGTTTTGAATGGAAAGTCTTGAGTTCAATTCAATAGTTTCTAGTAGCTTCAACTACTTATTTTCAGAGGTTCGAATGCATAATGCTTTACTGTCTGATTTAATGTAACGACTAGTTAAATGCAATTGTTGCTAGTAGTTGTAGATAATTACTATATCAAAGGTCCAAGCTTGCACACTGGGATCTAAGGAGGATGACCTTTTAAAGCAATATTTCTTTACAAGGTAGATGACCCAAAAATTGTAGACCTACAGTAGTGCCAGTAGTAGCAGATAGAATGTGTAGGAAGTTTTAGCATTTGTTGATACCGTAGCAGGTTACTTTTTGTTTGACCGGTTCCATATCAGCGCTATAATATGTTTGTTGAGTATGAATTTGTGTTCCTATTTGCCATTAGCTTGCGATTTCAACTAGATGGTGAACAACAATTTGTGACTGACTACAACTTGCTGCAATGATTTATCACTTGAACATTGATGTGCTGTGGATTTGGATTTGTTAAAGTAGTGTTAATAAATACTCATTTCTCCCTAATATATTGCACTCTCAACCTGGAATTGCACATTAAGTACAGTTATTTACACATTATAGTACTGTTATAAGTTGCCTGTATTTTACTGGCAGAATAACCTAGTACATCCCTTGTTGCAGGAAGTACAGCAACGCAAGCATTGCAGTTATATATGGCTCCCCCAGTTATAACAGGGTTACAACAACCATTCACTATGCCAAGCATTCCTATTACACAGGCGTCTTTTCCTGTTATACGGCCTATGCAAGTCCCAGGATCTAATGGATTTCTGCCTAACAAGTTTGCATGAATATACTTCTGTAGCTGAAATATGCTGCCCGTTGAGATTCTTTTTTCGTTTGTTCTCAATCTCTGGCAGGGTGATTCTTTTCTGAAGTTTCCAGTCTTACAGTATGAGCAGGTTATTCTTTATTAATAGAGAGAGGCATTAACATTGTATATTGAGTTACACAGAGTTGCTTTTGTATGAAGGTAGAGGAGGACTTCACACAGGGGTTCTTGTTTTTTGTGGTGATCCGAAGGAGATAGATTTCCAGTTTTGAACTGCAGGAAACAAATTTTTGGGCGTCAAAATCGCACCTTTTGTATGATTCATACAACTTGAATGTCAGATGTTAAAGTGGAATTGACATTAATAGTGACAGATAGCTCCGTGTTTAATTTTGATCATTATATTACATTTTGCCGTGTGTTTTGGTTATCAAACATGTCATGTCCACATTTCATTTTTGGGGTCAAGCTAGATTTTGGTCAAAGCCATTCCTTGGATTCAATTTTAAATATTCTGTGATGTACAGGTCCCCAAACTATAACATGTTCTTTGGTGAGTATGACTGGTAATATTAAGTAAAATTTTAAGACAAGTCAATATAATAAATCAGCTGCCCGGCGAACCAAAACGACAGTATCGAGTGATCTGGCTAAAATTGGGGCGCTTTTTATGTGAAATAAGACCTGCTATAATGTTGACTTATCCATATAGTTACATTGGACCTACCATTCAAAGCGAAAGCTATAAAACAAGTTTGTGCTAGTACAAAACCAGAATCTATAATATCAAGTGGTCACCTTTGCTTAATTTGGCAACCTTGACATAGCCACACAGTATAATTATTCAATAGAATTGCAAGGCAGACACATGTACGGAGATGATAATATACCATCATAAACAGTTCCCACAAGCGTTTAATAATATGCATATTTCTAGTCTGAATTTATAAACATAAAAGAGACGGGCTTTATGTTATGCCGGAGCTGCTTCCTATTTTATGGTCTTTTCGCATCCGCCATCTGACTAATTCCACGTAAGGACCAGCTGCAATTTCATAAGGTAGTTAAATAACATAGTAGCACTATACAATCTGCCAGATCTACTGAACACTAGTCTCCTCTTTACTGCTATCAGTTTTTGGGATAGTTGTCACACCGAGACCTGATTCTCCAGCACGAAGCAGCTGGTTCTCCATCAGATTTTCCTGCACAGCCTTCATGTGGGAAAAAATTTCAGAACCTAGACAGATCTTTATTGATGTAGTAAACTTCTAGAGCTCGAAATGATTATTGAAGTTTTGGTTACTTTACCTGTAAAAGTTCAGTCATCCTGCCAGTCCCATAATTCATTAACGGCTTTGAAACAGATATAGCCTGGGTATGAAGAGAGGGATTTACAGGTTCAGTTGGTTCTGCCGAGGGAACCTGATTCATGTCACGAATATCTCGTTTGGGTCCTACAGGTGACTGTTCTGCTGACAACTCATGAGAGGCCTCATTATTTCTCGTATCTGTTTTCGCTGGCGGAGCAGATCCTTGAGACCCCTTGGTTACTTCAACAGGTATGCTAACGTTGGTTGATAAAATTTGTTTCACCTCTTTCCGTTGCACAACTTCTGCTCCCTTGCTATGAGAGCCACCCTCTTTCTGCCCAGCACCTACTGCCACTTTGTCGCTAACTTGAGTTTGTGAAGGAAATGTTTCACGAGTTGATATCGGTGGTACCTGACCACAGGTTACTGATCCGTCAGGTGGCAGCATAGCTAATGGCGCAACCATCTGGACCTCTCTCTCTCTTGCAGACTCCATATTAGAAGCTTGGTGTGCAGGATGTTGGCTAGATGCTAATCCATTTGTTAAATTGACAGGTTGTAGCACAACAGGAACCACTGTGCCTCTGGCACCCACTGGAGGGACTGAAGGATGTGGTACTACCTGTTTATTTTTTGAGGACCTAGATCCAACATTAAGCAATCCATTCCGCTCAGCCCTTTGGCCATAAACTTGAATTTGGTTTTCAGCAGGAGGACGGACCTCGTTTCTTCTAATCATCTGAACATGTGGGGCTACATCATTTGCTGCTGTGACAGGAACATAATGTCCTGGCTTAAAAACAACACCCCTGTAGTTCGTATTGGAGTCGCCAATTCTAACACTAAGCAAATAACCAGCATCAAATGCAGCCTCAACAACACCTGTAACAGCCTGACCTATCATCCCATCTGTTCTATTTACTTGCTGTGGTTGGATCTCTTGCACTAGCTCAAAATGTGGAGGAACTTGAGGTCGACCTACACGCTTTAGGCTAGGATCTTTACGAGGGCGACCCCTTCTTCGCTTCAAAGGAAGGGCAACAGGGGCGGTGGAGTTGTCCCCTTGAACAGCTTGGCTCATTTTCACAAAATTAGGGTCTAATGTCCGCCTTTCGCAAGTCTTCTGCAGTACCTACCAGCAAATCAGTTTACTCTTTCAACTCAGCCAAGTTGCAGAGAAAATAAATGATGGTACATTTGATCTTCCGACAAGATTAAACTGGGTGTCCCATAGTGTTTTGGTTCTAGGACAGTACTTTGTGGTCGCCTAAACCGGGAAAAAAAAGGACATTCAGTTCCAGGAGGATCACACAATTCGCAATACTTTGCAGAATTTGGGCTCATAGTTGGAAGTGGACGGTAAAATATTGATGAACTTAATTGACAGTTAATTAATTGGTAGTAATAGAAATGGAGTACAGGTTTTTGATAAGTGAGCATCTACAGAATCAGATAAATCAACATAACATAGATTAAACTTGTCTAGAAATCTTCAAATAGAAGAAGCGAGGAGATGAAGATTAGTAGCTCATTGGTGAATATGGCCCCAAGTTAGATACAAATGGATGCAGCTGAACAACCAAATCATACTCAGTTGACCAGGGTGGAAAGGGAGAGAGGGAGCGGAGTGATGAGCCAAACAAGACAATTACTATCAGAGCAATCAATTAAAAGCTCAGCTACATCATTGATATCCGTGAAAACATGAAGTCCATTCTTCCCCAATACTAAGAATATCAGAAGACACTACAAGTACCGCTCAAAATTGCTGATAAATACTGCAAAATCATTCCGATACAATCACTAGCCACCTCCAGAAACTTCTCCGATTAATCCTCTAAGACAATCAATACCAAGGACTCCATCGGTTCATTTTATGCGATACTATTTTCTTCTTAATTTGTTCCAAATAAGAACTAACCTTTTTATGTACGAAAACAACTTAAGTTTAAACTTCCCATTTTACCCTTTAAAGACATGATTTTATAGCCACACAAATGTGATGGCATGATTAAGCCTAGAAGTTCCAAAAGTATTTCTTCCTTTCTTAAACTTTGTGCTAGTCAAACATGTTCCATTCTCAATCTTCGTGCCTACTCAGCTAACACATATAATGAACCAGAGAGAGTATACAGTACATTCTCAAGCCAAGGAATACGAATAAAAGCTCTAGAAGCTCCTAAAGGATTTACTTGTCTAAAAGTGAGAAAATCAATCCTTAACCTGAGAAAAATTCTAATTTAAGAATGTATACGACATCATGCAACAATTACTTAGTCGTATACGTAGCATCTCACAAACGCCTAGTGAGTTTACATTAATGCATATGTTTAAGTTGAACTAAACCGAAATAAAAATTAATTTTCACAAGCTTCGTTTCTGAACGTGAAACATGCCAGCATATGACACACACAAAATCCAAATTTTGACACGAATTAAAAATAAAAGCTATTATAACCTCAAAAAACAAAAGAGGAAGCTAGAAATCACCAGAGTATATCTGAAGCACAAATTCGAAATCAAATTCTACGGAAATTTCCCAAAAAATGAAAAACAGAAAAGAAAAGCAAAGAAAAAACAGTACCTCTAGTACATGCTACTTGCACGGAGGAGGCTTCAGAGCTAAAGAAAAAATACTAGTAAATTCGGAACCCTAAGATTTTGTTGAGTAGATTTAGAGAATGAGATTTAGATAATTCCGATAATTAATTAGTGTAATCTGCTGCTATTACTAGTACTAGTACTACTTATTTAGCGGGGTCCCCGGGTGGCGTGGTTTAGGGGCTTTGGTGTTTTTGTATTTAACACGTGGCATTTAATGATATTTTTTGCTTTTGGACTACTGGTAAAAGATAGAATAACCCCGCTGTGATGCTTAGTTGGGCCACCAACAATCGACATGTGTCTTGTCGACCAATGGGCCCATCAATTTCTGGAGTTGGACTACGGGCTTTAATTTTTTTCCTTACTGTACAATATTTGAAATTTATTTAATAAAATTATCCTAATTTTATATATTACCCGTCCTAATTGAAAGGGAACAATAGTGTTAACCACGTTTGAGTATCTGGTGATGGCAATAGCAGCTTCCGTCATCGAAAAAATGTAGGCCTGAAGTATACAATCCTAGATCGTGCTGAGTTGTTGGAATAGCTTGAGTGACTGGCAAGATTGACTTAAACATCAAGTGGGTTATGAGCCTCGGAACGATAAACTTTGGCTATAAAATACCTGAACCAGTCACAAACTAAATTTGGTATTGAACTCTTTGAAGGTGATTGACTTTTCCATTTAATGGCTCTGTTGGAGCATTGTACTACTGTCCAAAGTTGGATGAAATGAGTTGGATGAAAATCCTCCTAGACGATGAGCAATAAAGAGTTTTTAGTATTCAGGTGTTTGAATCTCCACCATTGACAGCCATTAAAAAACTTTAAAGCTTTGAATTCGAATTTGGGTTTTCAAAAACCATTATTTGTTTGGATTCAGTGTTGTTGCAAACAATTGGCAATATTGTTTAGAGTTTATATCTCAATTTTGAGGGTGTTTGGTGAAGATTAGACTTGATTTTGGCTGAATTTAATATTGAAACTCGAAGAAGAAGAAGAAGAAGAAGAAGAAGAAGAAGAAGAAGAACATATATATAGTTATTTGAATGTTGTATGAAAGTTAAAAAATAGTTGTATAATGTATGAATCGTTGTATAAAATTTATATTTTCAAAATTTGAACTATATACATGTTCTTCTTCTTCTTCTTCGAGTTTCAATCTGAAATTCAGCCAAAATCAAGTCTAATCTTCACCAAACACCCTCAAAATTGAGATATAAACTCTAAACAACATTTCAAATTGTTTGCAACAACACCCAATCCAAACAAATAATGATTTTTGAAAACCCAAATTCGAATTCAAAGCTTCAAAGCTTTTTAATGGCTGTCAATGGTGGAGAGTCAAACACCTTCAAAATTTATTGATTGACAACTTCAATTTGAATACCAATTGTGCAACATAAAAGAAAATTACTAAGTTAAAACTCTATAGTAAAACGTTGAAAATCCATTGATGAATTCCATTAAAATATATACAACATAACATGTTAAAAAATAGAGGGCATCAGAGGAAGAAAAATTGGGGAAAGAGCAGAAAATGAGAGATTGAGAGACAGAGAGTGACGGAGAGAGAGAGAGAGAGACGGAGAGAGAGAGAGCGCAACAGGGAGAGAGAATAAGGATGAGAAATAATTGATTCCTTATTCAATTCCTAATATAAAGGGGTACTCATTTAATTCCTAAAGCGTATATAATTGGTAAATTATATATGCCTATGTAATTAAATTGAAACTTGAGTAGGGATGGTAATAAAGTTTCAAATAGTGTATAGGAAGGTAAAAATCCATTTTCCTTGGGCCATGCGGAATTGGTCTTGGGTCGGAAGAAATTTGGGACTTTTTCATATATGTACGAAATTTCAAACTTATTTTACTCGATTTATCTATATTTTTCTATTTACCAAAAGTAACTATTTTTTTTACAAAATATATATAAATTCGATCAAGATCTACAATTTACCTACAACTTGAGTACAATTTTTTTTAAAACAAAATCCGATCAATTTATATAGAACTTGTATATAATTATGTTAGTGATATATATATAGTTTATATATATATATATATATATATATATATATATATATATAGTTTTTATACCAGACATACAAATTATATACAAATTTATTTATGTCGTCTTTTTCGAGTTTCAATTTGAAATTCTAACCAAAATCACCTCGAATCTTCACCAAATTCTCTCAAAATTGAGATATAAACTCCAGAGGATATTCCCAATCATTTGCACCAATACCTAATCCAAACAAATAACAACTTCACAAAATTTGATTTTCGAATTTAAACCTTCGAAACCTTTTAATGGTTGTCAATGGCTATCCATTAAAGAGATGGTGATGAGAAACTTCAAATCTTATGCGGGTGAACAACGCATTCGACATTTTTCAGTAATTGAGTATTTCAGAAATTAATTTTAATTGCGTATCTAGGAAATCAAGTCCATTCTCCTTATATTTACACTTGCCACTGAAAATCAAATTCATTCCCCTTATATTAACACTTCGCTCACTTCTTGTAATTGATTTGAGTTATTTGAATTCATATTTTTTTGCATCTCGATTTTGAGTCAATTTCAGGCCACTGCTAATGCCATTGCCATTAGTAATTAGGGATCCTTTCTTGAGAGAGTTGAGTGGAATGGAGAAGGAAAAAGAAGGTATGTTTTCAAAGTAAATTGTTTTCAAATTTAGAAATAGTTTATGTTTTTTGAAATTGATTAAAAAAGAAATAACTTTATATTTTTTTAAAACGAAGGGAGTATATTCGTCAGTTATTTTTACGCGGTTAGGTAGCAACAATTTAGATTAATTCTTTACGCTTATTTAATGCATTTAAATTTTGACGTGAATGCAGACATCAATCTCGTAATTCTTCGATTAGCTTACATACTTATCATGAAAGCATAGTTATTCATAATACTTCATTTTGTTTTTTGATCGATGTGACAATGCAGTCAAAGAAAGAATGTTAAGCCAATTCTTTTTTCAATTGAGGGAGCAACTATTTATCAACAAGAATATTTGTGTATTCCAGCTAGATAACTTATTTCATGTATATTTGTTTTTTATTTAATTTTAGATAAAGGTGACCTCGATTATACTTAATCCAATCAGCACAAGTACCGGAGAACATTTCTTCTAAAGCTTTACCTATTACTTTTTGCCGATATTGAGATTGAAATTTTGATCTTACATAGATTTCATCCCACTTCAATTCAGTTGAACTGTTAAATCAAATTACTAGATAGTGATGCCTTATATATCCATCCGCTTGAGTTTAAGAGAACAGTGATTCATTTCTGTCAACGAATAACATACCCATAGGATCTCTACTGAATACATTAATAGTGATTTTGTTTTTTTTATGAATGAGTGAAAACCTTTTACTGTTCAATATCATCTATAGATAGTAGATTTATATTAAGGCTCAACATCAAGTCATCCACATGTCAGACTTGGCAGTTTCTGTTTTTATTTGGTTGACCTGCTGGACAAGAGACTTCATAACCAAAATTTGTCAATGACTTCACATGAGTAATTATCCATTACAATAACTGGCAAAATGAAGTATATCAATTAAGGAATAGTCGAAATCTTGCCTTTTTAAATGGTAGCAATCGTCCATTTTTGGCCCTTGTGCCTTCGGGGAAAATTATTAAGTATAAATTATTTTTTGCAACAGCATGAGCAGCCTGCAAATAATCAACAATCAGCCAATATACATCTTTCATGGACTCGATGGTTGCAGCTGCATTAGAACGATCTATGCGTAGATGGTTTGCTAAAACATAGAGCTGCCCAAAGAGCGGATACCATATGACCTGAAAAATATGAAGTTCAAGTTTAGATTTAGACCAAGTTATCTCAAACAGAAAGTCAATTGATCAAGTGAATTAGCAACACTTAAAAGGAGTATGATTGAGCAAGGATACTCTGGGATATGAACACATAAAGCTCCTATATCAAGGGACTAAACAGGTTGCTTTAAAAACCTATACAATACAACTATTCATAAAGATACCTTTTTTTAGCAATGCCAACATTGGAGTCAACCACATTATGAGGAAAATGTCTGTTAAGTAGGTAGTTAGTTGATAGTTAGATAGTTAGCCGGCTGTCCAATTATGTGATGATAACTGTAAGTTAAAGTATGTTAATCGGTTAGTTGTGTATATATTAGACAATGTATTCCTCTTCTCAGTCAGTTGAAAATGAATAGAACAGTAAGTTTTTATTTCCTTCTCTCTCTAGCTTCTCTACATCAATGGTGACTTTAGTTACTTAATATGGTATCAGAGCCGACGTAATTGATCCAAGCTAAGTTGTTCTCTCAAATCTCAACTCAACTGAGTTAATTTCACAGTTGATACAATTGAATTCTCCACTCATATCTGCTTGTTTTCAATTCATTCGAGTTAGGGTTTGAATCGTCCTAGAACAACATAATCTCTGTTTCTCGTAGATCAATTAACTGAGTTTAATCTGTTCATCAATGACGATCGAAGAAAATAGCTCACATAGAGGTTCAGACAAAGCTAATTTGAACGCAGTGTCTCCAGAAGCAGAGGCAGATCTAGGATTTTGGCAGGATGGATGCACTATTAAGAAGAGGTGGATCCAGAATATAAATTTTACGGGTTCAACCTTTAGTTCTTACGATTGCATACCCATTGCACTTTTGGAATTATAAGTTCAATTATTTTTTAAATAGTAATTTTCTTACATCTATATCTATTTTTCATGTTGAAAATATTGAGATCAGTTGAACCCATTGACTATATGCTACATCATACACTGCTACTAGTTTTAATATACACATTTGTTTTAATCATATAAGATTTTACAGCGACAAAAGAAGAATAGGAATTTCAATGTGTGAAATTTTTTAAAGAATAAACCAAACAAAAAAAGAAATAAAAAGAAAAAGTATTTAATTAATACGCAAAACATAACACCAGACACGCCCATTTCCCGCGGGCGTCTACTTTTAGAAAAAAAAGAAAAAATAACAAGATTGACATAAGATTTGAACTCACAACCTCACCTAGAGAGGTACACTCAATAACCATCACATCATATAATACTTTGAGCATGGGTGCACACACATATATTTAAATATTTTTGAAAAAATATAATATTACTATACATGATTTAGGACGGGGAGCATGGGTTCACGTGCCCCATGGAACCCCCTAGATACGCCCCTGTCCAGAAGCCTCTACAACTCCTATAATCATCGATCAATATCATCCATTGTTCCTTCAACCATGTGACACTCCAGGTAGTTCTCTTATCTCAATTAAGCTGATTGAAAATGAGAATTATGCTTTATGGAGTAGTTCTATGCGAGTTAACCTTCTTGGCAAGAGCAAGTTAGGATTTGTTGATGGTAGATACACTAAGGAGAAGTTTCCTCCTACTTTACATGAACTGTGGGAAAAATGTAATGCCATAGTTCTATTATGGATCATGCATTATGTTGGTAATGAATTTCTAAGTGGCATGGTGTATACATCTAGTGCTCAGAAAGTATGGGCTGATATTAGAGAAGGTTTCGAAAAGGTCAATGGGTCTGGAATTCTATTTCTACACAGACAAATTGCTAATCTATCCCAGGGTATTTCATCTGTATCAGTTTATTTCTCAAAACTGAAGGAACTCTGGGCAGAGTTTGATGCACTTATGCCTTGTCCTGGTTGTGGATGTGAAGAATCGAAGAGATATGGAGAACATTTTGGAAATCACAGGTTATTACAATTTCTGATGGGCTTAAATGAGACTTACTCTCAATCTAGTAACTAAATCATGACGATGAGTCCTACTCCAACTATAAACAAGGCTTATTCTATGATTGTGGCAGAAGAGAGTCGCAGATCTTTGGCTAATTTCACTCAAACATCTGAAGTAAGTGAGGGTGTAGCTATGTTCAGTGGAAAAGGAATTCCTCAGTTCACCACACAACCTCAAGAGATATTGAAAGATACAAAGAAAGATTAATGGCTAAAAGTTACAGTCAAAAGGAAGGGATTGACCACACTGAAGCCTTCTCTCCTGGGGCCAAAATAGTGATTGTCAGGTCTGTGATTGCAGTGCAACATCTAAGAATTGGCCTCTCTTTCAAATGGATGTACACAATGTGTTTCTGCATGGGGATCTTCTAGAAGAGGTGTACATAGATGTTCATCAAGGGTTTGCAAGCCAGAGAGGGTCTCACAAGGTTTGCAAACTCCATAGATCATTGTATGGCTTGAAGCATGTACCCAGGCAATGGAACAGGAAACTGACTAATGCCTTGTTGCAGTTGGGCTTTACTCAAAGATATTTTGATTACTCTGTCTTTACAAAGAAGATACAAGATGAGCTTGTTGTTGTGTTAGTTTATGTAGATGATTTGATAAGCAGTGGTAGCAGTCTAGACCTGATTACTCAGACTAGGGATTTTAATCACATGGTAAAGAGTCTTAAAGTCCTAGAGAAGTCTAAGGCTATTGGTGATTCTGGTAGTGGAAAGGTACACTTACCTACTGGAAGGTTAGAAAGTGTAAGTCACAGAGGATCTAAAAGTGTCCATCAAGTCTAGAAAATTACTAATGTGCTACATATACCAGAGTTCAAATACAATCTCTTGTCTGTCTCAAAGTTAACAAATGAGCTTAATTGTTTAGCTTTGTTCTATCTTGACTTTTGTCTTTTCCAGGACCTCTTCAATGGGAAAGTGAAGGGGATTTATAAAGAGGAGGAAGGTCTCTATATCTACATATCAGATAATAAAGAGCAAACAAGTGGAGGAGAGGATAAGAATCCACCTGTTCCAAGATCTTTTGAAGTTGTAAATACAATAAAGGCTGATAGGTCAAATGTGTCTCTATGGCATAGGAGGTTAGGTCATGTGCCAATTGATTTTCTGATAAAGTTAAGCTGCTTTTAGCATTTAAAATGTAATAGTGAGACTAAGGAATGTACTGTGTGTCCTCTTGCTAAGCAAACAAGACTTCCATTTTCTCTTAGCACTTCTCTTGTTACTGCTTGTTTTCATTTACTTCATGCTGATGTTTGGGGACCCTATAGGGTTCCTACTCATGATGGGAAAAGGTACTTCCTCGCCCTAGTGGATGATCAATCCATATTTACATGGATTTTTTTATTGCCTTCTAAAGCTGAGATGATTGTTGTTCTTAGACACTTGTTCATTATGGTTAAGAATGTCTATTCATCTTCTGTGAAATACATGAGAACAGACGATGGTTGTAAGTTTTTCAACTCTTAGATGACAGAGCTATTGCAATCCTTATGCATTGTTCATCAAAGTTCATATGTCTACACTCCACAGCAAAATGGAATAACTGAAAGAAGACATACACACATACATAATATTGCTAGGGCATTAAGGTTTCAAGCAGGGGTTCCAATGAGGTTCTCTGGGGAATGTGCATCAACTGCAGTCTATATCATTAACAGACTACCAACACAAGTATTGCAAGGGAAGACTCCTTTTGACCTGTTGGTTGGTCATTCTCCTTCCTTGGATCACATGAGAACTTTTGGCTGTCTAGGGTATGTCACTGATGTAAAAAGTGGTGACAAATTTTCACCTAGAGCTTCACCAGCTATTTTCCTTGGTTACTCTATGACTCAGAAGAGGTACATAATGTACACCATTCATACCAAGGAATTCTTGATGAGTAGAGTTTTCCTATTTAAGGAAAATGTCTTCCCTTTCCAACATCTAGCTCCTCTACCTTCATTGTTTCTTGTACTTGAAATACCTCATATGTCGTTGCCTGCTGATATACCCTCTGCTTCTTCGCCTGCTGCAACCATTGTACCTGCTCCTATCATAGCCCACAACAACCTAGAACAAAACACTCCAACAACTGCTGAACTTGAGCTAGATATAGTGGCTGAGCCTATTCATGATCAGTCTACTGATCAGCCTCCTATTGCTGTTGATCCTATGGAAGAATCCTCATCTCATAGAAGATGTGGAAGACCTAGTAAACCCCTTATCTGGTTGAAAGACTACATCACAAAACCATAAGGCAAAGCAAACTGCTCCTATCCTCTCTCTGCACATGTCAGTTATGCAAATATGTCTGAGTCCTATGCCAATGCTTTGGCCTCTTATTCTGCAGTTGTGGAGCCTCAGTCTTATGCTGAAGCTGACAGGGATCCCAAGTGGATTGAAGCTATGAAAGCTGAAATTTCAGCTTTAGAAGACAATAGTACCTGAACTATAGTAGAGCTACCTGCTGGCAAGGTGCCTATTGGATGTAAATAGATGTTCAAGGTTAAGTGTAGATCCTCAGGAGAGGTTGAAAGATACAAAGACATATTAGTGGCTAAAGGTTACAATCAAAAGGAAGGGTTTGACTACACTGAAACCTTCTCTCCTATGGCCAAAATAGTGACTGTCAGGTCTGTGATTGTAGTGCAGCAGCTAAGAATTGGCCGCTCTTCTAAATGAATGTACACAATGCATTTCTGCATGGGGAGCTTCTAGAAGAGGTGTATATGGATGTTCCTCAAGGGTTTGCAAGCCAGAGAGGGTCTCACAAGGTTTGCAAACTCCATAGATCATTGTATGGCTTGAAGCAGGTACCCAGGCAATGAAACAGGAAACTGACTGATGCCTTGTCACAGTTGGGCTTTACTCAGAGACATTTTGACTACTCTCTCTTTGAAAAGATGATACAAGCTGAGCTTGTTGTTATATTAGTTTATGTAGATGATTTGATAATTAGTGGTAGCAGTCTAGACCTGATTACTCGGACTAGGAATGATCTGAAACCTAAATTCAAAATGATCTAAAGACTTAGGAGAACTTAAGTTCTTTCTGGGGATAGAATTTGCAAGGTCCAAGAGTGGAATTGTCATGAGCCAAAGGAAATATGCTTTGGATCTGTTCTCTGAAATGGGGCTTGCAGGTGCTAAACCTGTTGGAACACCTCTAGAAACAAACTTGAAACTTACTTCAGCTCAGTATGACACTGTTGTAAATCTGCCTGACTCCGAAAACAAGTTGTTTGATGATGTAGGCTTATATCAAAGATTAGTAGGAAGATTACTATATCTTACTATGACTAGGATAGATATAGCATTTGTGGTGCAAGTACTCAGTCAATTCATGCACAAGCTTAAGCTGTCTCATTGGGAATGTGAGCACGTAAGTTTTGCCCTATGAAAATATTTCTACAAAATCCGCAATAAATAAATTTTTCTAATTATTTTTAATTTTTATAGAATTTTAGGAATTTCTTTTTTATTGTTTGTTTGCATTTAGTTGCATCTTTTATGTATATTTAACATTTTAAAATAATAGAAAATACCATAAAAATGTTCAATTCTTCATTGCATAGCATTTTAGATTTTAATTACATTTTAGAATTTAATCATGTATTAATTGCATAATGAATAAATAAAAATCACAAAAATACCCTAGTCATGTTTACATTTTAGCTTTTAGTTTTAAATTAATTAGCGTTAAGTTAATGAAAAATAAGTAAGGTTAATTTTACAAGGTAGACTAAGTTAGGATCTAATTTAGGATTTTATTTAGTTTGTTTAGGATTATAAAAATCAAGGAAAAAGAAAGAAAGAAAGAAAAGGCTTTTGTTTGGTTTTATTCGAAACTGGGCCAGGCCTTAATGGCCCAGTCTTCCTCCATCCGCCCAAGCCCCAAACCCAGCCTCATCCGGTCCAGTTCCCCCCATTACACCAAACGACCCTGTTTCACCTCAGATCAATCGTCACCATTGATCCTCCTCCAATCTAACGGCCCTCAACTAACCTACCATCCCCTTAAAAGTGTCCGAAACCCACCCCCAAAGCCCCAAAGACCTCTCACTTCTTTCATCCCTCATCTCTCATCTCTCTATCCTAAACCATAGCCGCGCTAGGATTTCCAAATCCCACTCGCCGGCGGTGGCAACCAAACAACCCCAATCTAATACCATACAACCCCCATCCCTCCTCTTTTCCAAATCCCTTATCCATTTTCTTTAAACATATCTCAAACTATCTCTAGTAGATCTAAGATTTTGCCAAGAACCAATCTGTCCCTTTTTCGATTTTTTTGGTATTTTCAACTCCTTTTGACCGAGAACCTACGTCGATCGATTGTTCTTGATAAGAACAATCGATTGACGTTGGTTTTTGTTCATTCCGAAACCACCGAGTCTTGGTCAGTCCATCTTTGACCGGCTAGAATTCACGATGCCTCGATGGTTCGCCGAAGTTCTATGTGCTGACTGGATTTCTTTGAATATATTGGTAATCCTCTACTCCTCTTCTTCATTCTTTAGAGCCCCTACTTTATATTTTAGTTTGTTTGACAGCATGCTTAGGCTAATTAAAAATGTTTTAGTTTTCTGGTTTATTATTTGATCTAGTGATATTTGAGGTTTAATCGATTAATTAGCTCGTGGTTTTAATTACGCATTTGCTTAATTGATAGGTCAACTAGTTTGTTGATTATGAGTAACTTGTACTTAATAGCTTAATTTCAATTTAATTTAGTTGTTTGTTAGTAATTATTGATTCTGTAAGATAAAAGAGGATAGTAGATTGAGGTAAAGGCTTTAGTTGGTATCGATTGGAACTTTAGGGGGTAAATGAGATGGAAAATTAAGGATTCTTTCTTTTAGCTGATGGAATGCTCTAGAAGGGTCTGGAAGGGGTTTAAAATGCAATATTTCAGAAAGAAAACGGGCTAAAAAAATTAGGAAAAATAGGCTAAAGGACAACTATCCATTTTCAATTACAACAGGTGCTCTTATCTCTTAAACTTCAGCTGACATTCCCTATATTCCCTCCCTTTTTCCCTCACATAGGACCCCTCCTACATTCTATAAAAGGAGACGATTCTCTCTTCATTTTGGAGATGGATTTTACACTCATCTTCTGGACAGAATTTTAAACTTTTCTTTTCATCTGATACTGATTTCTTCTGAGGCAAGAGTGAACACTCTCAAAAGTTTCGATTTGAAAAATACAAAAAAAGAAAGAAGCAAACAAAAAAGAAGGAGAAAAGCTGTTTGGAATTTCAGCATACTTAGGTGGTAGTTTTCTGGGATTGTCAAAAGATTTTCAAGCTTTAGAGATGTTGTTTGCTGACTCGATCCTGTTGATTTTCCATGCTGCTGTTGAATTTGGGAATCTTAGACCTTGTTTGGTTAACTGCTGCTTAGTTACTGCTTTTAGGTATGTTAATTCTCACTTATGATTCTCTTCGAGATTGTAAATGAAGATTTGAATGTTTGTTTCCATGGTTATACTCAACTCCATGCCTTATCCTTGTGTTACATTGTCATATCTGCTCAATCTTTGTCTTTCTTTTAATGACTATTTCTGTTCACTTGCTTCTCTGGTAAAATCAGTACAAAATCATTCATGAACTAGTTTATGTGCTATTGATAATCATCTTTCTTAATAGGATCTATTAGTTGTTCCATGTTTCAAAAATGTATGAAAATGGTAAAGTAGATCGAAATTTGATGCCTACTAAGTTTAATCTATGTGTTGTTTTCAGTTAAAATGGTAGATATATTATTTGGCCATTTCAAGCTTAAAACCACTCATTTTCAAAATTTGAGATTGATTCCTATAGACAGATAAAGGGGCAGGAGGCTACTGAAGGTAGTAGGAAGATTTCTTATGACGTTTGTGTAACGACCCAGCCGATCGTTTTAAAAATTTAAGTCTTGTTCAGCGGTATAAGGTCTTGAGCAGTTTTGTATTATGTGTATTGATTTGCGTGCGTAGTTGAGTTGAGTTACCGGATAATTCGGAGTCAAATCGTAAAAAGGATTCAAATTCGGAGTTGACCGGAATTTGACTTTATGTAAACGGCTCAAGAATGAGTTTTGGATGATTTCAACAGCTTTGTATGGTGATTTTGGACTTAGGCGTACATCCGAATTTGAATTTGGAGGTACGTAGGGTGATTTAAAGCATTTCGGCGAAAGTTGAAAAAGTTGAAGTTTGGAAGGTGGAAAGGTTTGACCAATAGTTAACTTTGGTGATATCAGGGTCGGAATGCAATTTCGAGAGTTGGAACAGCTCCGTTATGTCATTTGGGACTTGCCTGCAAAATTTAACGCCATTCCGGGTTGGTTTGATTGGTTTCGGTATGAGTTTTCGAAGTTGGATATTTTGGAAGTTCATAAGTTCGATTCGTGTTGCGATTTGTATTTTTGGCATTGTTTGATGAGATTTGAGGCCCCGAGTGAGTCCGTGTTAGGTTGTAGAACTTGTTTGTGGGTTTAGACGGGGTCCCGGGGGCCTCGGGTGTGTTCCGGGTAGGCTACGGGTCCTTTTCCCCTATTTTTGAACCGATGTTCCTATTTTCTGGTGTCCCTCTTCACGATCGCAAAGCGCCTTTCGCGTTCGCTAAGTGTTACTGCTGACCACCTCGAGATCCTTCTTCACGTTCGCGTTCAACCTCTCACATTCACGAAGGTTTGGTTTTCCCCTTCATCGCGTTCGCGATTAGCCACCCGCGTTCGCGAAGCTCTTCCTGCAGCCTCATATTTCTTCTTCGTGTTCGCGTTCGCTGTCTCGCATTCGCGTAGGTTCTGTCCCTTATTCTTCGCGTTCGCACTCTTTCCCTCGCGTTCGCGAAGGGTTTTTCTGGACAGCCTTACTTTCCTTCTTCGTGAACGCGAGCCTTTGTCCGCGTTCGCGATGCTTTAAGACCTGGGCTGAATATAAGTTTTCTAAATCGAGGGTTAGGTTATTTTTCATCATATTTTGACTTGTAGAGCTCAGTTTTGAGCGATTCTTTATGGGTTTTTCAAGCAAATCGATTGGGTAAGTGTTCTTCACCTAGAATTTAATATATTCCATGATTTTATTTTTATTTTTATCATTTAATTTGTGTTTTGAGTTGAGGAAAATGGTGATTTTTGAAGAAAGTTTTCAAAATAAAAAATCATGATTTGAGGGACGAATTGGTATCGGAATTTGATAACTTTAGTATGGTTGGATTTTTATCGGAATGTGTGTTCAAGTTTTGTAAAATTTGTCGGGTTCCGAGGTACGGGCCCCGGGGGTCGATTTTTAGATTTTGATAAAGATTGAGCCTTTATGATCCAGAATAGTTTCTTATGAGTTATATTTGTACTTTGAAGTTATTTTGGTAAGATTTGAGCCGTCCGGAGGTCATTTCACCCGAGAAGTTTATTTTAGAGTATCGGTTTGTCTTCTTTGAGGTAAGTATTTTGTCTAACCTTGTGTGGGGGGACTACCCCTTAGGATTTTAGTCTTCTGTATTGATTGTAGTCCGTGTATGTGAGGTGACGAGTACGTGCTCGGACTTATTTGTTGAAATTGGCCTTTTAGGGTTCCTAGGTCCTTGCATTCATTGAATATGCAGTTTTACTTGTTATGATTACGTTCCTTAATTACTAGTTTCACCTTTACCTGCTTAATTAAAATCAATTGCTTCATGACCCACTCTTACTGTTTACTTGATTCATATGTGCCTTAATTGAAATTGTTATCTCTTCCATTACCATGTTATCTTTTCCCTAATTGCGTATCTTTATTTGAAGTTGTAGTTGTCCCTTTTTGTAAATGTTCACCCTTAATTGAGGTTATGGTGATTTTCTCGCTGCCCACTTTTATTTGAATTAGTTGTATCTCTTCCGTAATTGTCCAAACTTAAAAGAAGCTTAGATATCCTATGCCTTAGTGGACTTTCCCTTATTCGGAATTATTTGACTCGTGTTAGTTTCTTGTTGTTTAACCGTACATTGTGGGACCATTGTTACATATTGTTTCCTTCCCTGTTGAGCTGTTCTTATTACGCCTAGTATTCTTTATTATGGTTATTCCTTGTGAACTAGTTCTACCGTTTCTTGTGATCGAAGGTTCTTGAGTTGATTTACTTGCCGTACTTTGTATTATTGTCATTGTTGCTGTGGTACTTGTTGTTGTGATGCACGAGGTTTCAACCATGCAGTTGTTATTGTGATGCATGAGGTTTCTGCCATGTGGTTGTTATTATGGGGTTACACGAGGTTTCTGCCATGCTATTATTACTACTGATATTTGCACATGCGTCGTGACAAGGCGGGCTATATATATGTGAGTTGCTCATGTGGCGAGACAAGGTGGGAATATTATTATGCATGTGTGGCAAGACAAGGTAGGCATTCACTTTACTATTGCACACGTGGGGAGACAAGGTGGGCTATGTCAGGGATTGATTTGTGATGATTTGTGATAGCCTGGGGGCATTCTTGTTGTTGATATTTGTGTAGTGGTACACTTACCTGTGTGAGCCTTATCTTGTGAAAGTTGTTAGAAAACATTCTACGTGATGTCCGTTCTTTTCCCTTATGCTCACTAGCTGGTATGAACTATGTTAGGATACTGGCACAAGCATACACGTAATTAAGCACTCTTATTAGATAAGAGGTTTTCTTGATATTGTTGAGTATAGATGTACACCCTTGCTTACTTGCCTTCTATGTGAGAATGGATCTATTTGGCACGCGAGTTGTCAGTGCGGTTATGAGGTGTAATGAGGGCACATGATGCCAAGTGTTAGGGTTCAGGTATTGAGACCCGTGAGTTGTGATTTGTCCGAGGTTCGGAACCTCGTGTAGTTTGTTGACTAAAGCCTGATGTGAAAGCGGTCGTTGTTGTTAAGTTATTAATTGTCCTTACTGTATCTGTGATTTCGGATTTAGGTTGTGTCTACGTTCACCCTTATGTGTCATTATTATGGTATTCCGCTGATACTTGTTGTTGTCCTTTCCTATTGTAATTACTGTATTGTTAGTCATATCGCGTAGTCTTTATGTAGATATTATACTCTGTAGTTTCTATACTGATACTTTGCTCAGGTTATTTAGTCCAGTATGTGTCTTGAATGTTCCTCATCACTACTCCACTGAGGTTAGTCTTGATACTTACTGGGTACCGCCGTGGTGTACTCATACTACACTTCTGCACATTTTTTGTGCAGACCCAGGTATCTCAAAGTCCGTTGAGCATTAGCTAGCTGTGCAGATTACTGCTGTGGAGACTCAAGATAAACCTGCCGTTGTGTTCGCAGGCTTCAGAGTCACCTTCCAAACAGTTGTATTTAGAAGTTGTAGCAAACTCTGTAGAGCTTATGACTTGTACTACCGATTTTGAAAATTGTAAATTTTATAGAGATTTCCATTTCAAAAATTATTCGATGTTATTTAATTATTGTTATTATTTAGTAAATGTTAGGCTTACCTAGTCCCTAAGACTAGGTGCCATCACGATACCCAACAGAGGAAAAATTGGGTCGTGATAAGTTGGTATCAGAGCTCTATATTCATAGGTGCTACGAGCCATAAGTGAGTTTAGTAGAATTTTGGGGATCGGTACAGAGACATCTGTACTTATCTTCGAGTGACTACGGAACTATTAGGACAGTTCACTTCCTTCATTCCTATCGTGCGAGTTCATTAGTCTCGAAGTTTGAACTTTTATCATTCTATTCTCTCACAGATGGTGAGGACACGAGCTGCAGTTGCTGATGATATTACCCCCAGAGCAGATATCACTAGGGGCAGAGGTAGAGGCCGACGAGGAGCACGTTCCGCAGCTAGGGTACCTACTAGAGCAGCAGTTGAGGAGCCGCCAGTAGCTCCGGTTGGGGGATAGGTACTGGAGGCGCCTATTGTTACCCCTGGACTTTAGGAGACCTTAGCACAGTTCCTGAGCATGTTTGGTACGTTAGCTCAGGCGGGATTGATTCCGATTGCACCAGCTATTTCACAAACCGGGGTAGGAGCTCAGACTTCTGCCGCCCACACTTCAGAGCAGCGAGTTCATGTTGGTCAGGTTCCAGGTGTCATGGCAACACAACTTGTGGTTCCAGTTCAGCCCGTGGTTAGGGCAACAACATCTGAGGAAGAACATCTTAGACTTGAGAGGTACAAGAAGTACCACCCTCCTACCTTCAGTGGATTGGTGACAGACGATGCCCAGGGTTTCCTGGAGGAGTGTCACCGCATTCTTCGTACTATGGGTATTGTGGAGACGAGCGGGGTTGCTTTTGTTACGTTCCAGCTCAGGGGAGCAGCTTATCAGTGGTGGCGGGCGTATGAGTTGGGCAGCCCGGCCGAGTCAACTTTACTTACATGGGTTCAGTTTTCATAGATATTCCTGAGAGAGTTTGTACCTCAGTCCCTTCGAGATGCATGGCGCATAGAGTTTGAGCAGCTGTGCCAGGGCACTATGTCAGTGTCAGAGTATGGTATTAGATTCAGTGATTTGGCCAGACATGCACTTGCTTTGGTCACTATAGTTAGAGAACGTGTCTGTAGATTCATTGAGGGGCTCAGGCATGATATTCGGTTCATCATGGCTCGAGAGTTAGAGTCGGATATTTCGTTTCAGCAGGTGGTAGGGATCGCTCGCGGAGTGGAGGGCATGTGGTATCAAGAGAGAGAGGTCAGGCGGGGCCATAAGAGAGAGGACAGGTAAGGTCAGGAGAGAGAGGACAGAGAGGCTAGGAGGCCTCGTAGGCCGGAGAGATCTACTGGTCTTTATTTTGGAGGCAGGGTACGGCATGATAAAGGTTTTGTGGGTCTTCCAGTTCAGTTTTTACTTCCGGCTTCGCACAGTGTTTCAGGTGGTCATGGGTCTCAGAGTACTTGTACTCGTACTGCACAGTTTCCACAGCCACATCAGTAGAGAGGTTGCTTTGAGTGTGGAGATACCAGCCACATAGTGAGAGATTGTCCCAGACTCTAGACAGACGTGTCACAACGGGGTATTCAGGCGAGTAGAGGGCGCCTAAGAGGGGGAGGCCCAACTCGTTGATGTGTTTCATATAATAGTTGCGCCAGATGATGTCATACATGTATGCTTTTGATTTGTTTCAGAGGGGCACCATTTGTATTTTATTTCGGTTCTGCTTATCGGGACGAGTTCCCTTATTTTTTGCTTCACTTATGGGTGAGTTTCATGATTAGCACTTTGTTTATGTGGTTGCCCTGTTGGGAGACTCTATAAGTGATAGCCCGTGTCTATCGTTTGTTTTTATTCATTATTAAGAGTTTCGAGGCTAGAAGTGAATTCCTGTTGTCCATTATGGTAGGTTTGATGTGATTCTTGAGTAATTTGGTTACGATTTGTGATTTGATACTATACCGGGGTGAGAGTCTAGTAAATGTTGTGATTTTATTAGCAGAATTGAGTTAGTGGAAGATTTCCATTTGGTATGATGTGTATTCGACTTGTGACGATTCCATATGAGTTGATATATTTGAGCCGGACTACGTGTCGCGGTGGAAGTTATATTAGGATGAGATCCTTGAGATTTGTTCATATACCTTGATTCTTCCTTTTTAAATTGATTCGTAGTATAGTACTGATAGAGAGTTGTGCCTGTCGGGCTTGTTTGATATTTCTCTTATGTGTTTTTCTTTACATATTCAATCATTTTCGTTCTGTGCTTCTTGAGTTTTAGCTTGCGGGCTGTGTGCCCGGTGGTGTTAGTTGTGACTTGTTGATTCGGATGTATAGTTAAGAGGTCTTTATGTTTCTTGCATCGTTGTCAGTGTTGTGGAGGTTTGAAACAGAGTTATAACGGATATGAGGCTAATTGTCGGTGCTGGTTTTGATTACGGGCAACTATTATGATCAGAAATATTATTATGGGCCTATGTGTGGCGTGTCATGTTGAGTGGTCGTACCTTGTGGGTGTAGGCATGAGTTGTTGCAGCTGGTTGAGACTGATACCAGGTATGGATTTAGAATCGGATTTTTTGGAGATGAACGGAAGGTGAGAATTTTGACTCTAAGGCTTATCGGTGTTGGTAGAAAGGATAAATTACAGTTGAGATGGTGTCGTCAGGCTTATGTGGATTGGGTTGACGTGGGGTCACCCGCGGGTGTATGTTAAATATATGCATTCAATGATTTGAATACTTCGAGGCGATTCTTGGCACGTTTGAGGACGAACGTTTGTTTAAGAAGGGGAGGATGCAATGATCCGGCCGGTCGTTTTGAGAATTTAAGTCCCGTTCGGCGGTATAAGGTTTTGAGCAACTTCATATTATGTGTATTGATTTACGTGCATGGTCGAGTTCAGTTACCAGATGATTCAGAGTCAAATCAAAAGAAGGAATCAAGTTTTGGAAGCTTAAGGGTAAGAGTTGACCGGAATTTAACTTTGTATAAACGGTTCTGGAATGGGTTTTGGATGATTTCAACAACTTTGTATGGTGATTTTGGACTTAGGCGTGCATCCGAATTTGGATTTGGAGGTCCGTAGGGTGATTTGAAGCATTTCGGCAAAAGTTGAAAAAGTTGAAGTTTGGAAGGTGGAAAGGTTTGACCAATAGTTGACTTTGGTGATATCGGGGTTGGAATGCGATTCCGAGAGTTGGAACACCTCCGTTATGTCATTTGAGACTTGCCTGCAAAATTTGACGTCATTCCGGGTTGGTTTGATTGGTTTTAGCACGAGTTTTCGAAGTTGGAAGTTTTGGAAGTTCATAAGTTTGATTTGTGGTGCAATTTGTATTTTGGCATTGTTTGATGTGATTTGAGGCCCCAAGTGAGTCCGTGTTAGGTTGTAGAACTTGTTTTGGGTTTAGACGGGGTCCCGGGGGCCTCGGGTATGTTCCGGGTGGGTTACGGGTCCTTTTCCCCTATTTTTGAACTGTTGTTCCTGTTTTCTAGTGTCCTTCTTCGCGATCCCGAAGCACCTTTCGCGTTCGCTAAGTGTTATTGCTGACCACCTCGAGATCATTCTTCACGTTCGCGTTCAACCTCTCACGTTCGCGAAGGTTTGGTTTTCCCCTTCATCGCGTTCGCGATTAGCTACCCACGTTCGCGAAGCTCTTCCTGGCAGCCTCATATTTCTTCTTCGCATTTGCGTTCGCCGACTTGCGTTCGCATAGGTTCCGTCCCTTGTTCTTCACGTTCGCACTCCTTCCCTCGCAGTCGCGAAGGGTTTTTCTTGACAGCCTTACTTTCCTTCTTTGCGAACGCGAGCCTTTCTCCGCGTTCGCGATGCTTTCAGACCTGGGCAGAATATAAGTTTTCCAAATCGAGGGTTAGGTCATTTTCATCCTATTTTGACTTGTAGAGCTCGTTTTTGAGCGATGCTTTATGGGTTTTTCAAGAAAATTGATTGGGTAAGTGTTCTTCACCTAGAATTTAATATATTCCATGATTTTATCTTTATTTTTATTGTTTAATTTGTGTTTTGAATTGAGAAAAATGGTGGTTTTTGAAGAAAGTTTTCAAAATAAAAAATCATAA
Organism: Nicotiana otophora; assembly: GCA_000715115.1. Classification (NCBI taxonomy): domain Eukaryota; kingdom Viridiplantae; phylum Streptophyta; class Magnoliopsida; order Solanales; family Solanaceae; genus Nicotiana; species Nicotiana otophora. The sequence continues at coordinate 64,990 of AWOL01S0005247.1, forward strand.
TTTGAGGGACGAATTGGTATCGAAATTTAATAATTTTAGTATGGTTGAACTGCTATCGGAATAGATGTTCGGGTTTTATAAAATTTGTCGGGTTCCGAGGTGCGGGCCCGGGGGTCAATATTTGGGTCAATTTTTAGATTTTGATAAAGATTGAGCCTTTATGATCCGGAATAGTTTCTTATGAGTTCTATTTGTGCTTTGAAGATATTTTGGTTAGATTTGAGCCGTCCGGAAGTCATTTCACCCGAGAAGTTCATTTTAGAGTATTGGTTTATCTTCTTTGAGGTAAGTATCTTGCCTAACCTTGTGTGCAGGAACTACCCCTTAGGATTTGAGTCTTCTGTGTTGATTGTAGTCCGTGTACGCGAGGTGCCGAATACATGCTCGGACTTATTTGTTGAAATTGGCCTTTTAGGGTTCCTAGGTCCTTGCATTCATTGAATATACAGTTGTACTTGTTATGATTACGTTCCTTAATTACTAGTTTCATCTTTTGTCACGACCCAAAATCCATTAAGGTCGTGATAGCGCCGGACACCGCCGTCAGGCAAGCCAAAAATAAATACTTGATTTTGTTCTCATTTTTAATATTTTTGAAATCATATTTTCCTTCGATTAAATAGTAAAAGATGGAATTCACAGTGTAAATAATAATATTCTTAAGAATTTCAATATAGAACAACCCATAATCACCCCAAAACTCGGTGTCACAAGTGCATGAGCATCAACTAAGAAGTAAAAATAAAGTACAACATATGTTTGGAATACAACTTAGACAGGAATAATACAAATAACTCTGGAGGAGACTCTGATGGCTGCGGGTCATAATATGGAATGCAGCTCACGTAAGTCCCCGCATGCATACACGCCTCTGCTCTCACAAGGCCACTAGTCACATATGTACCTGCACAAAAATGTACAGCAAGTGTAGTATGAGTACGTAATCAACGTGTACCCAGTAAGTATCTAGCCTAACCCCGAAGAGGTAGTGACGAGGGGTCGACATCGACACTCACTAGTGGTCCAACAATATCAAGTACAGTAAGGAGGTCAACAAATACAAGGCAAAGTAAATAAATGAAATAAACAAGTGTAAATATGTGGTACGATTATCCTCCTTATGTTAAACTCAAGCTCTTAACTAGCAAATTCCTCCTCAACCGGAGCATATATATATGTATACTGGATCTCACCAAGCAGGTTGTTATAATTCGAATCAGAGGGAAATTTACAGATACCCCAGCTTCTTGCCAAATATTACGCACGTGTGAGTTGTAATTTCTTTAACAAAAACCTTTCAATGAAATATATATATATATATATATATATATATATATATCACAGAAATATGCCGTAGGAGGAGTAAAGTTATTCAGTGACTAATCGTGAACTCGTGAAGTCTCTACAATAACAAGTCTTGTCTCAAGTAGTAATGTAAAACAGAGGAATTTAATAGGCGAGAGACTGCTCAAATAATACATCTATAGCATGATGTGAACCTAAGCCTACCCGTACAATAACATGAATGTAGCTACATACGGGCTCTCGTCACCTTGCACATATGTAGCCCCCACAACAAGTAGCACACATCCATATACAATACCTAGGGTTAATTTCCCCGTCACAGAGTTAGACAGGAGACTTACCTCGCTCCAAAATTCCATAACCGGCTCCAAAGCCTCTCTAACACCTCAAACCGATGCCCGCCGATCCAAAACTAGTCAAATAAGATGCAGCCCAATCAAAACATACTCTAATATTTATAATTAATCAATTTATAACATCTTCCAACTCCGCTCGAAAAATTGATAAAGCAACCCTCGGGCCCACATGCCCGGATTCCGAAAAGTTTCGAAGACAAACACTATCCATAGCACTACGAACTCCAATATATAATTTCATACCCAAATTTGTGATCAAAATCCAAGAATACTAATTTCTAGATTTTTCTTCAAAATCCCAAATTTCTACAATTGTTCATGCTTGAATCCATGTAAAAACCATATATTTAACTCACAATGTGAAGAAATCACTTACCCCATTATAGTTGATGAAGATAGCACTCCAAAAGTGCTCCAAAATTGGCTCCCATGGATGAAATAAAGTGAAAATGAGCCAAAAACTCCGTTTTATAAAACCTCATTGCCCATCGATCCTCGCACCTGCAGTGCAATAGCCAATTCTGCGGCTCCGCAGCACCTGCGAAAATTCCATGGTAGGTGCGGTTCAAGCTCAGCCCAACATTTCCCGCATCTGCGGCCTGGCAACGTTTATGTGCCTCCGCTTCTGCGGCTCTTCGTGTGCAGGTGCGGTCCCGCTTCTACAGAACTTGACCGCATCTGCGGTCCCAGCCTTCCCCAGCCAGAACCTCTTCTGCGACCCTCTTGGCTGTTTCTACGGCTCCGCACCTGCGGCCAAAGCCTCGCAGGTGCGGTTATACCAGATACCAGTTGCCTTAGCATTTTCCTTAGTCCAAAAATCGATCCGTTAAGCATCCGAAACTCACCCGAGGCTCCCGGGACCCCGTCCAATCACACCAACCAGTCTAATAACATAACATGGATCTGCACGAGGCCTCAAATCACATCAAACAACATCGAAATCATGAATCACACCCCAATTCAAGATTAATGAACTTTGAAACTTCAAACTTCTACAATCGATGCCGAAACCTGTCAAATCACGTCCGATTGACCTCAAATTATGCACACATATCACATTCGATATTACGGACCTACTCCAACTTCCAGAATTAGAATCCGACCCCGATATCAAAAAGTCCATTCCCGGTCAAACTTCTCAAAGTCCTTCAAATTTCTAACTTTTGCCAAATGACCCCAAAATGACCTACGAACCTCCAAATCCACATCCGGACGCGCTCCCAATACCAGAATCACTATACGGAGCTATTCCCAAACTAGGAATCCTAAACAGACATCAATAACATTGAAATGTACTTTAACCCAAATTTAGGAAATTCTTCCAAAAATGCCAACTTCCATAATAGGCGTCGAAACACTCCCGGGTCATCCAAAACCCTCTCCGTGCATATGTCTAAGTCCAAAATCATCATATGAACCTGTTGGAATCTTCAAATCTCAATTCCCCGGTCGTCTACTAAAAAATCCTACTTTAGTCAATTCCTCCAACTTAAGGCTTCCGAAATTAGAATTTTCTTTTCAAATCAACTCCGAACTTCCCGAAATTAAATTCCGACCATGCGTATAAGTCATAATACCTGAAGTGAAGCTGCTTAGGGTCTCAAACTGCTGAATGACGTGCTAGAGCTCAAAACGACCGGTCGGATCGTTACACCTTTACCTGCTTAATTAGAATCAATTGCTTCATGATCCACTCTTGATGTTTACTTGATTCATATGTGCATTAATTGAAATTGTTATCTCTTCCATTGCCATGTTATCTTTTCCCTAATTGGATATCTTTATTTGAAGTTGTAGTTTTCCCTTTTTGTAAATGTTCACCCTTAATTGAGGTTATGGTGATTTTCTCACTGCCCACTTTTATTTGAATTGGTTGTATCTCTTCCGTAATTGTCCAAATTTAAAAGAAGCTTAGATATCCTATGCCTTAGTGGACTTGTTCTTATTCGGAATTATTTGACTCGTGTTAGTTTCTTGTTGTTGAACCATACATTGTGGGACCATTATTACATATTGTTTCCTTCCCTGTTGAGTTGTTCTTATTACGCCTAGTATTCTTTATTATGGTTATTCCTTGTGAACTAGTTCTACCGTTTCTTGTGATCGAAGATTCTTGAGTTGATTTGCTTGCCGTACTTTATATTATTGTCATTGTTGCTGTGGTACTTGTTGTTGTGATGTACGAGGTTTCTGTTGTGTGGTTGTTATTATAATGCACGAGGTTTCTGTCATGCGATTGTTGTTATGGGATTGCACGAGGTTTCTGTTGTGCTATTTTTACTACTGATATTTGTACATGCGGCGTGACAAGGCGGTCTATATATATATGGGTTGCACATGTGGCGAGACAAGGCGGGAACATTATTATACACGTGTGGCGAGATAAGGCGGGCATTCACTTTACTATTACACATGTGGCGAGACAAGGTGGGCTATGTCAGGGATTGATTTGTGATGATTTTGTGATGGCCTCAGGGCATTCTTGTTGTTGATATTTTTGTAGTGGTACACTTACCTATGTGAGCTTTATCTTGTGAAAGTTGTGAGAAAATATTCTACGTGTTGTGCGTTCTTTTCCCTTATGCTCACTGGCTGGTATGAACTATGTTAGGAAACTTGCACAAGCATACATGTAGTCAAGCACTCTTATTGGATAAGAGATTTTCTTGATATTATTGAGTATAGATGTACACCCTTGCTTACTTGCCTTCTATGTGAGAATGGCTCTATTTGGCACGCGAGTCGTTAATGCAGTTATGAGGTGTAATGAGGGCATATGATGTCAAGTGTTAGGGTTCAGGTATTGAGACACGTGAGTTGTGATTTGTCCGAGGTTTGGTACCTCGTGGAGTTTGTTAACTAAAACCTGATGTGAAAGCGGTCGTTGTTGCTAAGTTATTAATTGTCCTTGTTGTATCTGTGATTTCGTATTTAGGTTGTATCTACATTCACCCTTCTTTGTCATTATTATGGTATTCCGCTAATACTTGTTGTTGTCCTTTCCTATTGCAATTATTGTATTGTTAGTCATATCGTGTAGTCTTTATGTAGATATTATACTCTGTTGTTTCTATACTTATACTCTGTTCAGGTTATTTAGTCTACTAGGTGTTTTGACTGTTTCTCATCACTATTCCACTGAGGTTAGTCTTGATACTTGCTGGGTACCGCCGTGGTGTACTCATACTACACTTCTGTATATTTTTGTGCAGACCCAGATATTTCGAAGTCCGTTGAGCATTAGCTAGCTGTGCGAATTGCTGATGTGGAGACTCAAGGTAAACCTGCCGCTGCGTTCGCAAGTTTCGGAGTCACCTTCCTATTTTGTATTCATACTGTTTTTACCTATTTCCAAACAGTTGTATTTAGAAGTTGTAGCAAACTCTGTAGAGCTTATGACTTGTACTACCGGTTTTGGGAATTGTAAATTTTATAGAGATTTTCATTTCAAAGATTATTCTATGTTATTTAATATTGTTGTTATTTAGTAAATATTAGGCTTACCTAGTCCCTAAGATTAGGTGCCATCACGATACCCAACGGAGAAAAAATTGAGTCGTGACAGTTTGGTGGTATAAAAGCTTAGTCATAGCTCTAAATTGGTTACTGCGTTGATTCTTTAGTAATGATGCTCACTTAAATGTTTTGATTTGTATAAAAGGAGTTTATTGATTACTTTAATTGTAGTAATAATTTATTTTTTATGCAAAATGATCAAGGCTTAGACCTAGATTTCATCATTTTGAGATTCATGACTAAATTTGACAAATTGTATGATTGATAGTGATTACCTCTATTCTTGCAATTAGCAGATTTAATTTGTTTTAAATTCACTTTTCAATTTATTCAATCTCCAATGTTGCTGGGCTCAATTGGAGGCCCAAGCACCTTACCGGGAATTAATATGAATTAATTTGAACGCACATAATCATGTCTGCAAATCAAATGTTGACTCCAATAGTTCTTAGCCATATTGCATGACCTTCAATAATCTCAAATTAGTTTTTTTTAGGAAAATCATGAACACCGTAATTTGCTTTAGGCGCGTTTAATAATAAATCGTGACTATGGGTATGGTTCTCGTGGCATAGTCATGATATATAATCCCCAATTAGAGTGTGCATTTCAGTGACTCGACCTTACAACTTCAAATAATAATAGTAAACATGTTGTAAATCGCGGGGTGTTTCACGTGGTGCGGTTTGCAATATGTACCAAAACGACAAGTGTACGGCATCGTAACTTGTTCAAAAAATAACTCCATAAATATTAAAAGCGGTACAAGGTAAAATAACGCATAAAAGGTTTTAAAACAGGTAATAAATCAGATAATTAGGCCAAGTATTAATTGTTAAGCGACCGTACTAAAACCACAGAACTCGGGAGTGCCTCACACCTTCTTCCGGGTTAATAGAATTCCTTACTCGGTCTTCTGTGTTCGCGGACCATAAAATAGAGTCAATTTTCTCTATTTTTTGGGATTTTAAAATAAATCGGTGACTTAGGACACCTTAATAACTATTCCAAGTGGCGACTCTGAATTAAATAAATAATTTTATTTCGAATAATGTCACTTAAATTGAAAAAACTACCCCTATCCCCTCGGAAAAAAGAGGTGTGACAGCTTTGGCGACTCTGCTGGGGATAAGAACCCAAAATCTCTGGTTCAGGGTTCAGAATTCGAGCTTAGATGACTTTAATATTTGGCTTTTGTTTATTATCTGATCTTACGTGTTTGTGCCTAATGTGCTAATTGCCTCTCTTTACCACTTTGATATTGCCGTGAACTGTATATATAAAACTGTTACGATACCCTTCTTTTCTCTGAGTCTTCTAAATCTTCTGGGAAGCGTGCGTTTCGCGTGGCTTCTTTTCTGTTAGAGTCATACCCTAATTATAGAACGAGATTCGGACAAGTTGCAAAGCCGGTGAAACTTCTGTATTCCCGGTACGCTGCCTTCCCCCCCTCCCGGCTCGAATTGTCCGCTCGAGTAAGACAGGTCTAGAACAATACACCCAGGATTTAAACTTAGAATAACATAGCTTCATGCCGGATCCCTAGTAGGAACGTTTGTTTGCATCACGTGCATTTGACTTTGGGGACTCAACACAGGGGTTGGGTCCGTCTAGGACAGGTGTACCCAAATCAAAAGACTAACATGATGCATTTTTACGTGCTACTTGTGCATTTATTTGTTTCGGTTTGCATGTTGACCAGCTTCTAAAATAAGGAAATAAAATCAAGAAAAAAAATCAAGAGTGAGGCAAGAGAGAGAAATTTACCCGATTTCTGAAAATCCAGGTATTTAAAAATCTTAAAACTCTGCCAAAAGTTTGAAAAAAAGAGAGAAAGTGGAGTCATTTCAAAATACGCCAAATATTTACAAAACAAAAAAGGTCATGCTTTTCTTACGGAACCACGCAGATCTGATTTTCACCGGATGTGAGATACGTAGGCAAACCTCATCGGTTCTGGCCTCAATTTTCAAAAAATTCAAAAATATTTTCTCTTTCCTTAATTCCCTCTTTAGAATTCTTTCCTTAGAAAATCTAAAAACAAAAACTAAATCCAAAAATATTTTCCTTCTTTTCCGAAGTCTTTCATTCGATTAAAAAAAAAGAAAAAAAAATTTCAAATCAAAATCCAAAATATTTTCTTCCTTCTTTAGAATTTTTCAAAATTCCATAAAAAAATAATCTAAAAAAAAAACAATATTGAAAAGTCTTTATAAAAAAAAAGGGTTAGTCTATTCCCGATCTTCCCGAACTACGCAAGATCTGATTCATGCGGCGTCATGATACGTAGGCAATCCCTATCGGATTTGATCATTGCCATCAAATAAACTGAGTGAAAAAAAAGAAAGAGAAATTGAGTGAAAAAAAAGAAAAGAGTGAAAAAATAATAACAGAGAAAAACAAAGAGCGAAAACAACAAAAAGAGAAAACAATCAAGACGTAAAAAAAAGAGAGAAGAAAAGAAAAAGAGAGTGGAAATGAAAGAAAAGAGGTACAGAGTGAAAAGGGACATCTAATGACCGGGATGAAACACGCAACTGTTCAAACACTTGGTAGAAGCGTTTAACTGTTAGGTGTATTTCATCCCAACGTGCGATATCCTATATGTTAAATGCCTCAAAACTAACAAGGTTGTGGTGTGTGCAAATTAACCAGGTTCTGTTCAGATGGTTGGTTTTGTTGGTAATCTGGCTTCTCATCCATACTTCACAAGATCTAAAGGCAAGCTTCTTATGTCCTCCGACAGTCATCTACCAATTATCGATCCTGAGGATAGCCCAACATCGGCTACTCCACAACCAGAATCAACAATTCCTGAAAAGAATAGGATGTTGCATCTCCGCATGATGGAAATGTGGGACGCCTGGTCTAATAGTAGGGAACCGCCAAGTGCAATCCCTGGGTTCCTTGAGTTGATCCTGAGATCAGGTGGGGCTGCCAATGTCCCTATGTCCAACCTGTTTATTTCATGCGCGTGCCCTCCAATACCGTTTAACGATCCCAGAATGCCTTATGTGGTTCGCCCCTAGGCGCCAACCTCAAAGGCACTGCCAGCAATGTTCTCTGCAATACCAATCTACACCACAGCACAACTAACTATACCATGGGCATATCTTTAGCCTCCAATGTTCACCTTTCAGGGGCCACAGTTTCAACCAGAAATAACATACGTGACCCCATACTCAGTTACTCAACCACCACAATATGATTTCTCGGTGGAGCAAGAAAAGGTTGTCAAGAATCCCGAGCAAGAGGAAATGGCTTGGAAGATGAAAAGCCTGGAACAAAGCCTGAAAAATATGCAAGGCATGAGTGGCCAAAAGAGTGTCTCATACTCCGACCTGTGTAGGTTTCCCCATACTCACTTGTCAGCTGGCTTCAAAATGCCAAAATTTGAAAAGTACGACGGGCACGGAAACCCGAACGCTCATCTGAAACGATACTGTAACCAGCTGAGGGGTGCTGGTGGAAAAGAGAAGCTGTTAATGGTCTATTTTGGAGAAAGCCTCACAGGAATCGCTTCTGAGTGGTATACGGATCAAGAAATTACCCATTGGCATGTGTGGGATGATCTGGCCTGAGATTTTGTCCGCCAGTTCCAGTATAATGTGGACATCGCTCCCGACAAAAGTTCTTTGTCCAATTTGAAAAAGAAAACCGCGGAAAGTTTCCGTGAATATGCTATCAAATGGCGTGAGCAAGCTGACAGGGTAAAGCCTCCAATGGATGAAACAGAAATGGTTGCGGTCTTTCTACAGGACCAAGAGGCGGACTACTCCCAGAACATGATGTCCGCTATGGGTAAGCCGTTCGCTGAGGCTATCAAAATTGGGGAGATGGTAGAAAATGGGTTAAAAACGGGCCGAATCTGGAGTCATGATGCCTTTAAGGCCACAGCACAGGCAATTCAGAATGGTTCAGAGGGTTTGATGAATAGAAATTGGAGAGAAGAGGGAGCCATGATGGCTTTGAGCTTGAAGGGGGCCCGCAGAGCATTCAACCAATCACATCTGCTTCCTAAGGTCCCTCAATACTATTATCCCCACCAAGATGTTGCTTATGCTGTGGCACCGCCTCCCTATGTGATGATGAACGCGCAACCTTATACGTAACCACAATATTATACATAAAATCGAGCTCCACCTCCCAGAAATGCCCTTTATTACCAAGCTCCATATAATCCTCAACCAAATGATCCCCAATACAATTCTTGCCCAAGTGAGCCCCTCAAAAGGAATCAGTTCATACCTATTAGTGAATCGTATTCAAGCTTGTTCCAAAAGCTAATCAGGCTAGGTCTGCTGCAGCCAGTGGCCTCGAACCGGTCAAACCCTGAGTCCCCCTCGCACCGAGCTGATGCTAGATGTGAATACCATTCAGGAGTAGAGTGCCATAACATAGAGGACTGTTGGACCCTCAAAAGGGCGGTTCCAAGCTTGATAGAACAAAAAAGGGTTGTGTTGAGGGATGAGGAAGTCCCTAATATGACTAATAATCCATTACCGGCTCATAACAATGGGCCGGTCATTGGAATGATTTGTGAAGACAAGGAATTTAATCCATCATTGCCATCGCTGATTCAGAGGCAAGACCTAAAGCGGCAGTGAAACTAGCCAAAACTGAGAAGAAAATCACTCTGGTTCCTCAAGTTGAAGAAACAAAGACTGGGGCAGCACCTGCTAAGAATGCGATTCTCTATGTTCCTAAAGCCCCAAGAAAAGAACAGCTCATTTTGAACACTCCCAAGAAACTTGAGCAAAGGAAGGCTACGCTAAATGTGCCGAGATTGTATGTGCCAAAAGGGACCTATGTGGCGCGGGGGCCGGTAATTCCACCAAGGCTGACTGAGCCTGTGGTTATTAACCGCACACTACAGAGCCCTATGAGAGACCAAAGAGGTCACAGGAGAAGTGAATAAAATGAACCAGTCTGGAAAGTGCCACAACCCAGAAGAGTTATAGAAATCCAAGTTGAACAGGGATAAACGGTTACCATCTAAGAAGCATGTGAGCAGCGAAAAAGCAGAAGAGGTCTTTAGAAAAATGAAAACTTCAGAATATGTAATAGTTGACCAGCTCCGGAAGATTCTTTTAGAAGTTTCACTCTTATCTCTGTTGCTGAGCTCGAACGAACACCAGAAAGTGCTCCTTAAAATCCTGAATGAGGCATATGTCCCAGTTGAAACTTCTGTTGAACAATTGGAGAGAATGACTGAACGATTCTTTGAGGTCAACATGATTTCTTTCAGCCGCGACGATTTGCCCCCAAAGGAAGCCGCCCACAACAAAGCCCTTCACCTGACTGTCAAATGTGAGGGCTATTATGTGAAGAGAGTCATGCTAGATGGTGGTTCCGGGGTCGATATTTGCCCTTTTTCAACACTCCAGAGAATGGAGATTGGAACGGAAAGAATTCGACCTAAAAACGTCTGTGTACGGGCTTTTGATGGTGTCAAGAGAGACACAATAGGGGAAATCGATCTGATTTTGACTATTGGCCCTATGGACTTCGAAGTGACTTTTGAGGTTCTGGACATGGACACCTCATAAAATTTCCTTTTGGGAAGACCATGGATTCACGCTATCAGAGCTGTTCCCTTCACTCTCCACCAAATGGTCAAATTTGAATATGAAAATCAAGAGATTGTTGTCCATGGGGAGGACAAGCAGTCCATATACAGGGACCCTTCAGTCCTGTGCCTTGAAGCCAGGGAAGGGAGCGAGCATATTGTATACCAGGCCTTCGAGATTGTGGTTGCCGACCAATGTGAAGAAGGTCCCCCATTACCTCAACCTTGCTTATCTAATGCCTCGGTCATGGTCGCCACTGAAATAATTAGACATGGTTACAAGATCGGAAAAGGGGCTCGGGGTATCTCTACAAGGCATCACAGAGCCTATCACTTCGATTGCCAATGAGAAACTTTTCGGTGTGGGTTTCCGAGCTACAGAAGCCGACAGAAAATGGGTAAAGGAGCGCAAAAAAAAAGGGTGGGTCCTGCCCCAACACATTTCACATCTCGCCTGATTATTTGTCAAACCCAAGTATGTGGAAGAAGAATAAAAGGCTTTCACGGCCGAAGAAATTGATGATATTTGTGAAGCCATGAACCAAAGGCTATATGAATCTCACATGGTCCAGCCAGAGGAAGGCACGAGCACTGCTGAGGTGTAGTATATGGGACCAGATACCAAGCTTCAGAATTGGAAAGCTACCCTATTCCCTGTCAGACGGGAGTCCCGGTAGTCCAGTCTTGCCATCTCTTCTACATTACGAGTTATTTTAGGGTGTAACTCGAATGTTTTTACTTTATTGTCTTTTGATTTTGATGCAAACCCTCATATCTTCAATTCAATGAAATGAAATCAATATTTTATCGTCTATAGATGTCTCTTTTCTTTTATTCTGATTTTGCTATTTTCTTATCTTTTCCTTTTCAGTTCTGATAATACAGATAAGAACCAGAATATGATAAAGATGAGGCTTTTAGGAAAATAAATCGAGAATTGGAACAATTTGAAAATAAGCCTAAGCCAAACTTAAATGAAACCAAGCTAGTTAATATGGGCAGTTCAAAAGAGATCGGAGAAACCATGATAAGAATTCATGCTGATGAAAGAACCAGAGATGCTTTGATCCAAATTTTGTTTGAATTCAAAGACGTTTTTGCATGGTCATATGATGATATGCCAGGACTGAGCGTCGATTTGGTGGTACATAAATTGCCGACCTATCCCGGTTATCCACCTGTCCAACAGAAGCAGAGAAAGTTCAAAATAGACATCAATGGTAAGATCAAAGAAGAAGTCACCAAACAACTAAAAGCTGGTGTGATCCGAGTGGTCCGATACGCCATGTGGTTGGATAAGATGGTTCCAGTGCTGAAAAAAGATGGAAAAACCCGAGTGTATGTTGATTATTAGGTTTTGAACAAAGCAAGCCCAATGATAACTTTCCATTGCCAAACATCCACATTCTTGTTGACAACTGTTCCAACATGAGATACAGTCTTTCGTGGATTGTTATGCTAGGTATCACCTTGTTCTGATGGATGAAGAAGATGAAGAAAAGACGGCTTTCACCACACCGTGGGGCACTTACTGTTACAGGGTCATGCCATTCGGTCTGAAAAATGCCGGGGCAACCTACATAAGAGCTATGACTGCCATCTTCCATGACATGATGCACCAGGAAATTGAGTGGTATGTGGATAATGTGATCATTAAATCCAGAATGCAAGAAGACCATGTGCGAGATCTGAGGAATTTCTTTGAGCATCTGCGCAGGTATGATTTGAAATTGAATCCAGCTAAATGTGCATTTGGAGTTCCGTCTGGAAAACTTCTGGGGTTTGACCATGTGCATTGAATCCAGCTCAACTTACTACCACGTGTGAGCCCATATTTAAGTTGCTGAAGAAAGACGCGGCGATCAAATGGACAGAAGAGTGTCAAGAAGCTTTTGATAAAATCAAAGAATATCTGTCAAATCCGCCAGTGTTAGTTCCGCCTGATCCAGGAAGACCTTTGTTCTTGTACCTGACAGTCTTGGAAAATTCTTTCGGTTGTGTTCTGGGGCAAAACGATGTGACCGGGAAGAGAGAGCAAGTCATATATTATCTGAGCAAGAAGTTCACCAGTAATGAGGCCAAGTACACATTGCTGGAAAGAACTTGTTGCGCCCTAACTTGGGTAGCCAAGAAACTCAGACATTACCTGTTGGCCTGCACAACATATCTCATCACCAGAATGGATCCTTTGAAGTACATATTCCAAAAATGGATGCCCACGGGAAGGTTAGCAAAATGGCAAATCCTGCTCACTGAGTTCGACATTGTCTATGTCACTCGCACGACGATGAAAGCCCAATCCTTGGCGGATCATCTAGCAAAAAACCCGGTCGATGATGAATACCAACCCCTAAGCACTTATTTCCTAGACGAGGAGGTGAACTCAATTGAAGTAATTCTAGAGGACACCAATGCTTGGAAAATGTTCTTTGATGGACATGTCTGATTTTACCCACAGGTCAACACTATCTGGTCACAGCCCGGCTTCGGTTCTTCTATACAAACATCACTGCCGAGTATGAAGCTTGTAACATGGGCATGAACATGGCAGTTGATCTGGATATAGAGGAATTGTTAATCATGAGGGATTCTGATTTGATCATTCGGCAAGCCCAAGGTGAATGGGAAACTCGAGACATCAAACTCATCCCATACAGGCAACATATGGAAGATCTTAGTAAATAGTTCAAGTCCGTCAAGTTCAGGTATATTCCTCGATTCCACAATGAGCTAGCTGATACACTAGCTACTTTGGCCTCAATGCTGCCGTAACCGGGTAATGTTCATATTGACCCACTGAAAATCCAAATTCGAGAAAGGCATGGTTATTGTAATGTAATTGAAATGGATCCAGATGTTCAGCCATGGTACCATGATATTAAAAGGTATTTGAAAACAAAAGAATATCCCGAAAAGTCCAGTGGAGGTCAAAAGAGAATTATCAGAAGCTTGCCATCAATTTCTTTTTGAGTGGAGAAGTCCTATACAAAAGAACTCCGGATCTGAATCTGCTGAGGTGCGTAGATTCCCGAGAAGCCGAAAGGATCATGAATGAAGTCTATTCGGTAGTATGTGGACCTCACATGAACGGATACGTCCTTGCAAAGAAAATCCTTCGAACAGGTTATTACTAGATGACCATGGAAAAGGATTGCTTCAGTTTCGTCCGAAAGTGCCATCGGTGCCAGATACACGGTGACCTGATTCATGCACCGCCTTCAGAGTTACATCCTATGTCAGTGCCTTGGCCATTCCTTGCTTGGGGCATGGATATTATTGGGCTGATCGAGCCGAAAGCTTCAAATGGGAACATATTCATCCTGATTGCCATTGATTATTTCACAAAGTGGGTCGAAGCAGTCACTTTCAAATCCGTAACTAAGAAAGCAGTGGTGGACTTCGTGCATTCCAATATTATTTGTCGTTTTGGTATTCCAAAAACTATCATTACAGACAATGCTAAAAATCTGAACAGCCACTTGATAACGGAGGTATGTGAATAATTTAAAATTACGCATCATAATTCTACCCCTTATCGGCCCAAAGCTAATGGGGCCGTTGAAGCTGCAAACAAGAATATCAAGAAGATCCTCAGGAAAATGATCCAGGGCTCCAGATAATGGCATGAAAAGCTGTCTTTTGCATTATTGGGATATCGCACAACCGTGCAAACATCAGTTGGGGCCACACCTTATTTATTGGTTTATGGCGCTGAAGCCATAATACCTGTAGAAGTTGAGATTCCCTCTCTTCGAATCATTGTTGAAGCCGAGATCGAGGATGATGAATGGGTCAAGACTCGGTTGGAACAGTTGACTATGATTGATGAAAAGTGGATGGCCGCAGTTTGCCACGGGCAATTGTACCAACAAAGAATGGCTATGCCTACAACAAGAAAATACGGATCAGGAAATTCGAAGTGGGGTAACTCGTTCTGAGACGTATTCTCCCGCATCATGAAGAAGCAAAAGGAAAATTTGCTCCAAATTGGAAAGGTCCGTACATTATAAGAAGAGTGTTGCCGAAGGGAGCTCTGTATTTCGGAGACATCGAAGGAAATGACCCCGAAGCAGCTGTCAATGATGAAGGCCTTCATTCTCGCTACCCAAACACTACCAACCCTTGCCAACCCTTTGAGCTGGTTCCCTTTTTGTTTGATTATTCTCTTTGGAACCTGGAAGTTATTATTGAAAAAAAATGAAATGAAAAAATGAATGAAAAAGGAAAAAATGAAAAGAAAGAGAAACAAAAGAAATCAAAAACAAAAATTGCTTGAACTACGTTTGACTTGATTCTGAAAGGATACGAAGGCAGCCTCTCTCTGGGGCAGATGTTATGATGGTTCGACGATGTTTTCGCCTTAAAGGTTTTAAAGTTGTAATTCAATCCAAATTCTTTTTACCCCAAATCTTGTTCAAGTCCTTCCGATCAATCAATAAAGAGGTTCAAAATGGGAGGATAAAGTTACTTGGATCTGATGCAACTAAATGAAAGAAATAAAATGAGAGAGTCTTATTGGTGAAAACCCTCATGGACACCATAGGGCGATGACGAGCAGAGAAAATAAAAATGAGAGAGTTTTGTTAGTGAAAACTCGTAAAGGGCACTATAAGGCAATGGTGAGAAGAGAAATGAGAGATGTCAGCTGGTGAACACCCGCAAAGGGTACTACTGAGCGAAAAGAGGATCTTCACAGCCATTGGTATTGACAGTCCTGGGCAAGGTTTCTCTATTTCGAGGCAAAAGTTGTGATGAATTTCTGAGAGTCGGACGGTTTACACAGATCAGGCTTCTAGTCCAAAAGGCATGTCATGTTCATTGAAGTCCGTATGTACTCCAGATAAGTCCTTATTTCCTTTCCCCAAAAGGTATACATCTTGTTTAAACTCATTTTCCCATTCGATTATTTGTTTTTCTTCGAATCCCTTTCGATCTAACTCTGTTCCAAAACTAAGGCAAAGAAGAGATGGCAAGACTGATTTACAGGGCTCTCGTTTGATACAAGCTAATATGTAAAAAAAGAGGCACCCATCCTCGACAGGGACATCAAGTCAACCCCGACTGGCCATGGTGGCTGACGCTTTGAAATTAAAAACTCTCGAAAGGAGGAAATCAAATTGAAAGCGCCTAAAAGGGCAAAATGAAGTTGAAAAGGTTAAGTCCCAAGTGGCTAACCGTCTTGGAAAAGTTTGAAAAGATAAAGGTTCCCCAATGCTCTGAAGTTAAAATTAGAAAAAGAAGAAGAAGAAGAAGAAGAAGAAGAAGAAGAAGAAGAAGAAGAAGAAGAAGAAGAAGAAGAAGAAGAAGAAGAAGAAGAAGAAGAAGAAGAAGAAGAAGAAGAAACCTCGTGGGAGCTAGAAACAGCTTTGCAGCAGCAACAACTCCAAAAGAGAAGTCTTCTTCAAATTATTTCGCGCATTTACTCATTTTCATAAAAAAATAAAAAAAAATGAAAAAAAAAATTAAAATGATGAAAAAGAAAGAAAAGAAAGTTCAAAATCATGGTAGTATAGGGTACACCAATCCCTACATGCATTTCCAACATAGGGTCTCTACTCCCTAGTTGATGTTATTTTAGACATAGGATCTCCACTCCCTAGTCGCTTTTTCAATATAGGGTCTCCACTCCCTAGTTGATATTATTTTAGACATAGGGTCTCCACTCCCTAGTTGTTTTTCCAACATAGGGTCTCCACTCCCTAGTTGATTTTATTTTAGACATAGAGTCTCCACTCCTTAGTCTCTTTTCCAACATAGGGTCTCCACTCCTTAGTAAGTTATTTTTGACATAGGGTGTCCACTCCCTAGTTGCTTTTCCAACATAGGGTCTCCACTCCCTAGTTGACTTTATTTTAGACACAAGGTCTCCACTCCCTAGTCGCTTTTCCAACACAGGGTCTCCACTCCCTAGTTGATTTTATTTAAGATATAAGGGTCTCCACTCCCTAGTCTCTTTTTTAACATAGGGTTTCCACTCCCTAGTTGGTGATATTTTAGACATAGGGTCTACATTCCCTAGTCGCTTTTCCAACATAGGGTCTCCACTCCCTAGTCACTTTTCCAACATAGGGTCTCCACTCCCTAGTTGATTTTATTTTAGACATAGGGTCTCCACTCCCTAGTCGTTTTTCCAACATAGGGTCTCCACTCCTTTGTTGATCTTATTTTAGACATAGGGTCTCCAATCCCTAGTCGCTTTTCCAATATAGGGTCTCCACTCCCTAGTTGATTTTATTTTAGACATATGGTCTCCACTCACTAGTCTTTTTTTCCAACATAGGGTCTCCACTCCCTAGTTGAAGTTATTTTTGACATAGGGTCTCCACTCCATAGTCGCTTTTCCAACATAGGGTCTCCACTCCCTAATTGATTTTATTTTAGACATAGGGTCTCCACTCCCTAGTCGCTTTTCCAACACAGGGTCTTCACTCCCTAGTTGGTTTTATTTTAGATATAGGGTCTCCACTCCTTAGTCTATTTTTCAACATAGTGTCTCAACTCCCTAGTTGATGATATTTTAGACATAGGGTCTCCACTCCCTAGTCTCTTTTCCAACATAGGGTCTCCACTCTCTAGTTGATGATAATTTAGACATAGGGTCTCCACTCCCTAGTCGCTTCTCCAACATAGGGTTTCCACTCCCAAGTTAGTTTTATTTTAGACATAGGGTCTCCACTCCCTAGTCGCTTTTCCAACACAGGGTCTCCACTCCCTAGTTGATTTTATTTTAGACATAGGGTCTCCACTCCCTAGTCATTTTTCCAACACAGGGTCTCTACTCCCTAGTTGATTTTATTTTAGACATAGGGTCTTCACTCTCAAGTCGCTTTTCCAACATAGGGTCTCCACTCCCTAGTTGATGATATTTTAGACATAGGGTCTCCACTCCCTAGTCTCTTTTCCATCATAGGGTTTCCACTCTCTAGTCGATTTTATTTTAGATATAGGGTCTCCACTCCCTAGTCGCTTTTCCAACATAGGGTCTCCACACCCTAGTTGATTTTATTTTAGACATAGGGTCTCCACTCCATAGTCATTTTTTTCCAACATAGGGTCTCCACTCCCTGGTTGATCTTATTTTAGACATAGAGTCTCCACTCCCTAGTCGCTTTTCCAACATAGGGTCTCCACTCCCTAGTTGATTTTATTTTAGACATAGGGTCTCCACTCCCTAGTCGCTTTTCCAACATAGGGTCTCCACTCCCTAGTTGATTTTATTTTAGACATAGGGTCTCCACTCCCTAGTCGCTTTTCCAATATAGGGTCTCCACTCCCTAGCCGCTTTTCCAATATAGGGTCTCCACTCCTTAGTTGATTTTATTTTAGACATATGGTCTCCACTCCCTAGTCTCTTTTCCAACATAGGGTCTCCACTCCCTAGTCTCTTTTCCAACATAAGGTATCCACTCCCTAGTTAATATTTTAGATATAGGGTCTCCACTCCTTAGTCTCTTTTCCAACATAGGGTCTCCACTCCCTATTGATGAAATTTTAGACATAGGGTCTCCATTCCCTAGTTGCTTTTCCAACATAGGGTCTCCATTCCCTAGTTGATTTTATTTTAGACATATGATCTCCACTCCCTAATCGCTTTTCCAACACAGGGTCTCCACTCTCTAGTTGATTTTATTTTAGACATAGGTTCTTCACTCCCTAGTCGCTTTTCCAACATAGGGTCTCCACTCCCTAGTTGATGTTATTTTAGACATAGGGTCTCCACTCCCTAGTCGCTTTTCCAACATAGGGTCTTCACTCCTTAGTTGATGTTATTTTAGACATAGGGTCTTCACTCCCTAGTTGATGTTATTTTAGACATAGGGTCTCCACTCCTTAGTCGTTTTTCCAATTTAGGGTCTCCACTCCCTAGTCTCTTTTTCAACATAGGGTCTCCACTCCCTAGTCTCGTTTTCAACATAAGGTCTCCACTCCCTAGTTGATGATATTTTAGATATAGGGTCTCCATTCCCTAGTCGTTTTTCCAACATAGGGTCTCCATTCCCTAGTTGCTTTTATTTTTAGATATAGTGTCTCTACTCCCTAGTCTCTATTTTCCTGGGATACACCAATCCCGATATTTTATTGCTTTCAATAATGAAGTAGTATAGAGTTTTATTATAAATAACTCACGAATTTTCCCTAGTAAAAACTGGGACAGAAAAATTTCGTTTGTTTTTTTTGTTTTGGTGCCTGAGCAGGTTATACCTTGAGGCACAGGGTTCGAGATGACCAAAAAGAAGTCTTAAATCCAGAATAAAGAAAAGAAAAGGAAAAGAAGTGAATCCAAAATGAAGAAGGGGAGAAAAGATGTGGACTACTCAAGACATGACTGAAATCACGAGCTTTGCATGTCCCATTTTGATCCGAAAAAGCCGAAGAAGAATGAATTAGCACCTGCAGCTAGCAAGCATCAAGTTTCAGATCAGAGTCTGTATGAAGAGCTAGTCAAGACTCAAGATCAAGTTTCAGAAGACTTATAGATAGGAATCTTGTAACTCATAGCTGATAGGCTTGTTTAGTTTCTTTTCATTTTGATTTTAGTGTAATAAGGAGTTCAGCAAGCAGTAACAGCAGCAATAATAGTAAAATCACAGCTTCTCAGTAGTCCCGGTTACCAAAATTTCCAGAACTACACTGACCTAATTCCTTTATAGCCAAGGATATGTAGGCAACCTCAGAAGCAAGGTTCGGTCAAGCGTTTTCAAAATACTTCCGAATGGAGTGTCAAACAGGTAAAAATTGCTCGTAGTTGCTCACTTTTTCTTTGCCCAAAAACTCTTCATGTTTCCGAGCAAAGAGGGGCAGCTGTGAGCACGTAATTTTTGCCCTATGAAAATATTCCTACAAAATCCGCAAAAAATAAAATTTTCTAATTATTTTTAATTTTTTATAGAATTTTAGGAATTTCTTTTTAATTGTTTGCTTGCATTTAGTTGCATCTTTGTGCATATTTAACATTTTAAAATAATAGAAAATACCATAAAAATGTTCAATTCTCATTGCATAGCATTTTAGATTTTAATTGTATTTTAGGATTTAATCACGTATTAATTGCATAATTAATAAATGAAAATCACAAATTACCCTAGTCATGTTTATATTTTAGCTTTTAGTTTTAAATTAATTAGCGTTAAGTTAATGGAAAATAAGTAAGGTTAATTTTGTAAGGTAGACTAAGTTAGGATTTAATTTAGGATTTTATTTAGTTTGTTTAGGATTTTAAAAATCAAGGAAAAAGAAAGAAAGAAAGAAAGAAAAGGCTTTTGTTTGGTTTTATTCAAAATTGGGCCAGGCCTCAATGGCCCAGTCTTCCTCCATCCGCCCAAGCCCCAAACCCAGCCTCATCCGGTCCAGTTTCCCCCATTACACCAAACGACCCTGTTTTACCTCAGATCAATCCTCACCATTGATCCTCCTCCAATCTAACGTCCCTGAACTAACCTACCATCCCCTTAAGAGTGTCCGAAACCCACCCCCAAAGCCTCAAAGACCTCTCACTTCTTTCATCTCTCATCTCTCTATCCTAAACCATAGCCGCGCTAGGATTCCCAAACCCCACTCGCCGGCGGCGACAACCAAATAACCCCAATCTAATACCATACAATCCTCATCCCTCCTCTTTTCCAAATCCCTTACCTGTTTTCTTTAAACCTATCTCAAACTATCTCTAGTAGATCTAAGATTTTGCCAAGAATCAATCTGTCCCTTTTTCGATTTTTGCGGTATTTTCAACCCGTTTTGACCGAGAACCTACGTTGATCGATTGTTCTTGACAAGAACAATCGATTGATGTTGGTTTTTGTTCATTCTGAAACCACCGAGTCTTGGTCAGTCCATCTTTGACCGGCTAGAATTCACGATGCCTCGATGGTTCGCCGGAGTTCTATGTGCTGACTGGATTTCTTTGAATATATTGGTAATACTCTACTCCTCTTCTTGACAAGGTGGGTTGCTCTGATAGTAAGCACCCTCCACTTCCAACCAAGAGGTTGTGAGTTCGAGTCACCCCAAGAGCAAGGTGGGGAGTTCTTGGAGGGAAGGATGCCGAGGGTCATTTGGAAACAGCCTCTCTACCCCAGGGTAGGGGTAAGGTCTGCGTACACACTACCCTCCCCAGACCCCACTAGTGGGATTATACTGGGTTGTTGTTGTTGTTGTT
>AWOL01S0005247.1:86410-104788 GCA_000715115.1 Nicotiana otophora
GACAAGGTGGGTTGCTCTGATGGTAAGCACCCTCCACTTCCAACCAAGAGGTTGTGAGTTCGAGTCACCCCAAGAGCAAGGTGGGGAGTTCTTGGAGGGAAGGATGCCGAGGGTCATTTGGAAACAGCCTCTCTACCCCAGGGTAGGGGTAAGGTCTGCGTACACACTACCCTCCCCAGACCCCACTAGTGGGATTATACTGGATTGTTGTTGTTGTTGTTACTCTACTCCTCTTCTTCATTCTTTAGAGCCCCTACTTTATGTTTTAATTTGTTTGACAGCATGCTTAGGCTAATTAAAAATATTTTAGTTTTCTGGTTAATTATTTGATTTAGTGATATTTGAGGTTTAATCGATTAATTAGCTTGTGGTTTTAATTACGCATTTGCTTAATTGATAGGTCAACTAGTTTGCTGATTGTGAGTAACTTGTACTTAATAGCTTAATTTTAATTTAATTTAGTTGTTTGTTAGTAATTATTGATTCTGTGAGATAAAAGAGGACAATAGATTGAGGTAAAGGCTTTAGTTGGTATCAATTGGAACTTTAGGGGATAAATGAGATGGAAAAATTAGGGAATTTTTCTTTTAGCTGATGGAAAGCTCTAGAAGAGTCTGAAAGGGGTTTAAAATGCAGTATTTCATAAAGAAAGGGGCTGGAAAAATTAGATAAAATAGGCTAAGGGACAGCTATCCATTTTCAATTACAACAGGTTCCCTTATCTCCTAAAGTTCAGCTGACATTCCCTATATTCCCTCCCTTTTTCCCTCACATAGGACCCCTCCTACATTCTATAAAAGGAGACGATTCTCTCTTCATTTTGGAGACGGATTTTATACTCATATTCTGGACAGAATTTTAAACTTTTCTTCTCATCTGATACTGATTTCTTCTGAGAAAAGACACTCTCAAAAGTTTCGATTTGAAAAATACAAAAAAAGAAAGAAGCAAAAAAAAGGAGAAAAGTTGTTTGGAATTTCAGCATACTTAGGTGGTAGTTTTCTGGGATTGTCAAAAGATTTTCAAGCTTTAGAGTTGTTGTTTGCTGACTCGATCCTATTGATTTTCCCTGTTGAATTTGGGAATCCTAGACCTTGTTTGGTTAACTGCTGCTTAGTTACTGCTTTTAGGTATGTTAATTCTCACTTATGATTCTCTTCGAGATTGTAAATGAAGATTTGAATGTTTGTTTCCATGGTTATACTCAACTCCATGCCTTATCCTTGCGTTACATTGTCATATCTACTCTATCTTTGTATTTCTTTTAATGACTATTTTTGTTCATTTGTTTCTCTGGTAAAATCAGTACAAAATCATTCATGAACTAGTTTATGTGCTATTGATAATCATCTGTCTTAATGGGATATACTAGTTGTTCCATGTTTAAAAAATGTATGAAAATGGTGAAGTAGATCGAAATTTGATGCCTACTAAGGTTAATCTATGTATTGTTTTCAGTTAAAATGGTAGCTGTGTTATTTGGCCATTTCAAGCTTAAAACCACTCATTTTCAAAATTTGAGATTGATTCCTATAGACAGATAAAGGGGCAGGAGGCTACTGAAGGTAGTAGGAAGATTTCTCATGAAATTTGGTGGTATAAAGGCTTAGTCATTGCTCTGAATTAGTAACTGTGTTGATTCTTTAGTAATGATGATCACATAAATGTTTTGATTTGTATAAAAGGAGTTTATTGATTAGTTTAATTGTAGTAATAATCATTTTTTATGCAAAATGATCAAGGCTTAGACCTGGATTTCGTCATTTTGAGATTCATGACTAAATTTGACAAATTGTATGATTGATAGTGATTACCTCTATTCTTGCAATTAGCAGATTTACTTTGTTTTAAATTCACTTTTCAATTTATTCAATCTCCTATGTTGCTGGGCTCAATTGGAGGCCCAAGCACCTTACCTGGATTTAATTTGAACGCACATAATCATGTGTGCAAATCAAATATTGACTCCAACAGTTCTTAGCCATATTGCGTGACCTTCAATAATCTCAAATTAGTTTTTTTTAGGAAAATCATGAACACCGTAGTTTTCTTTAGGCGCGATTAATAATAAATCGTAATTATGGGTACGGTTCCCGTGGCATAGTCATGATACATAATCCCTAATTCGAGTGTGTGTTTCACGTGACTCGACCTTACAACTTCAAATAATAATAATAAACATGTTATAAATTGCGGGTGCGTTTCACGTGACGCGGTTTGCAATGTGTACCAAAACGACAAGTGTACGACATCGTAACTTGTTCAAAAAATAACTCTATAAATATCAAAAGTGGTAAAAGGTAAAATAACGCATAAAAGGTTTTAAAACAGGTAATAAATCAGATAATTAGGCCAAGTATTTATTGTTAAGCGATCGTGCTAAAATCACGAAATTCGAAAGTGCCTCAGACCTTTTCCTGAGTTAACAGAATTTCTTACCCGGTCTTCTGTGTTTGCGGACCATAAAATAGAGTTAATTTCCTCGATTGGAGATTTTAAAATAAACCGGTGACTTGGGACACCTTAATAACTATTCCAAGTGGTGACTCTGAATTAAATAAATAATCTCATTTCGAATAATGTCACTTGAATTGAAACAATTCCCCCTATCCCTCGCGAAAAAAAAGAGGTGTGACAGGGAAGCTGCCTTGAGGGTTGTGAAGTACAGTAAGACCTCTTCATGTCTTGGTCCATTGGTGCCATCAGAAGGGTCAGGTAAGCTTGAAGCCTACTGTGATTCTGACTGGGGAGGATGCCTACAGACCAGAAAATCAGTAACAGGTTGGTTACTCAGTGAAATTTTGTAATGCCTTGATCTCATAAAAATCTAAGAAACGAGATACAGTTGCAAGGAGTTCTATTGAGGTGAATTTAAAAGCATGGCCTCTACAGTCGCGGAGATAACTTGCCTAACAGGCCTCTTCAAAGAGCTAGGAGTAAATGTAAATCTACTAGTGTGATGACCCAAAATGTCATCTTTAAATTTAATGATTAATTATGTGATCTAAGTACTATTTACCATTACTCGACTTACGTGTGCAGTCCGTAAAAAATTTTCAGAAAGTTTTCAGGTGAAAAATAGATTAAAATGTGAATTAGATGTTTAAAACATAACTGAGTTGACTTTGGTCAACATTTTGAGTAAACGGACTCGGATCAGTGTTTTGACAGTTCCGGTAGGTCCGTATCGTGAATTGAAATTTGGGCGTATGCCCGAAACCAAATTTCGAGGTCCCTAGCCCGAGATATGGAATTTTGATGAAAAATTTAAAGTTTGAGTTCAAATAGTGACCGGATGTCGAATTATGTGCAAATGACCTCGGAATAGAATTTTGATAATTTCAATAGCTCCCTATGGTGATTTTAGACTTAGGAGCGTGATCGGAATTTTTTTTGGAAGTCCGTAGTGAAATTAGGCTTGAAATGGCTAAAATAAGAATTTTTAAAGTTTGAAAGTTTGACCGGGGAGTTGACTTTTTGATATTGGGGTCAGAATCTAATTCTGAAAATTTTCACAGCTCCGTTATGTCATTTGTGACTTGGGTGCAAAATTTGAGGTCAATCGGACTTGATTTGATAGGTTCTGGTGTTGTTTGTAGAAATTAAAAATTTCAAAGTTCATTATGCTCGAATTAGGGTGAAATTTATGGTTTTAGCGTTGTTTGAGGTGATTTGAGGATTCGACTAAGTTTTTATGATATTTTAGGACTTGTTGGTATATTTGGTTGAGGTCCCGGGGCCTCGGGTGAGTTTCGGATGGTTAACGGATCAAAAATTGAACTAGAATAGCTGCTGCAATTTTCTTCTGTTGGAAATTTTGCTTCTGCCCAGAAATCGAGGCCAGATCGAGCTTAGGGTCGAGGGCCACGATCGAAGTCCAGATCGAGCTCAGGATCGAGGGCCACGATCGAGCCCAGAATCGAGGGCCACGATCGAAGCCATGATCGAGCCCAGGGTCGAGGGCCACGATCGAAGCCCGGGTCGAACTCATAATTGAAGGCCATGACCGAGGCCCATGATCGGACCCCATGATCGGACTCCCCATGATCGAGGCCCAGGATCGGAATCTCATGATCGAGCTCCAGGATCAGACTCTTATGACCGAGGTCTAGGATCGGACTCCACGATCGAGGTCAGCCTCGACAGATCCGTAAGTTATAAAAACAGGGGAGGGGGGAGGAGGGTTCGCCCCATTCGCCATTTTTAACAACTTGGAGCTTGAGCAAATGCGATTTTTGATATATCTTCAAGGAAAAACATTGGGGTAAGTGTTCTTAACTCCATCTTGGTTAGATTACCCGAATCCATCACTGTTTTTAACACTTAATTGGTGATTTAAGTTGGAAAATTTTGAAAACCCTCTTGGATAGATTTGTCGATTTGAGGGTCGAATCGTTATTGGAATTTAGTCATTTTGGTATGGTTAGACTCGTGGTTGAATGGGCGTTCATATTTCGTAACTTTCGTCGGATTCCGAGATGTGTTTTTGAATTAATTTCGGATTTTTATTGAAAAATATAGTATTTTCTTATAGAATTAATTCTATAATTTTTGTTGACTGTATCGAATTAATTATGACTAGATACGAGTCGATCAGAGTCGTAAAATCGAGGAAAAAACATAATACTTGATTAAATTGGAGCAAGTCAAGGTAAGTGACTTGTCTAACCTTGTGTGGGGGAAATTTTTCCTAGGATTGATATTAATGTAATTTTTGAATTATGTTGAAAGTCGTGTACACGAGGTGACGAGTGTGTACACGGGCTAAATTTGAAGAATTATATTTTTTTTAAATTGTGTAAATCATTGTTGTGCATTTATTAAAATATTCTATGTTGTTATATTCTTCATCATTGATTAAATGTTTATATTTTAAATTTGTTTGATCTTCTCCTGCTAATTGTTTTATTTGTTTAGTTGGAACTTGGTTTCTTTTATTCTTTGCATTATTTGAAGGTTGATTTTCTCTAAATTAAACATTATTAATTTGAAGTATTCGGCATTTTTTTAAACTTGATATTGAAGCAACGTGTTAAAGAATTTAAAATATTATTTTCCTGAATTATTTACTCCGGAATATTTTTGTAAGATTTCCGTACTGATTGTGATGGAGCAGTGAGTTCTTTATTATGAAAAAATATTGTTGTTGAATTATTTTGTCAAGTTAAATTATTTGAGCACTTGAGGTGTAAATTGTGATATATTGTGATATTGATATGCATGCGGTGGTATAAGGTCTGGGTGTTAAAATGCATGCATTGAGATAAGGGTGGCTTGATACGTGTGACTAGTAGGGGTAACTACTAGAAGTCATGTGGTGTGATAAGGGTGGCTAAAACGCGGGATGCTATTTCGGGAAAAATATTTTCTTTAAATAAATTGTGAAGGCTCCCGCGGTGGTATAAGAAAATAAGATATTGTGAATTTGTTTATGATTTAGAACTACGAGGCGGTACCTCGGGAGTGCCCTTGTTGATATTGATTTATGGCCATAGTTGCTTTCGATTAATTGTTGTGATTTTCATAAAGTTGAAGAAAATTCTGTTTTGATTCCACGAGATATTATTTGCAATTATTTAGTGTCATTAAATGTGACATACTATTTGATTCACTTCCAATGTCATTTTATTTTACTACATTGATAAACATTTTACCATGCCATTATTATATTCCAGTAGGGCCTCACCTGACCTCGTCACTACTCTACCGAGGTTAGGCTTGGCACTTACTGGGTACCGCTGTGGTGTACTCATACTACGCTTCTGCACATCTTTTTGTGCAGATCCAGGTACATTTTACCAGCCTAGACGTCATTGAGTTACCTGCGCACGGAGACTTCGAGGTATATCTGCCAGCGTCCGCAGACTCCGGAGTCCCCTTCTATCATTTTATGTTGCTTCCTTATATTTTATTTAGACCTTGACTTATAGAGACATTGGGAATAAATTCTTAGAAGCTTGTGACTTATTTCTACCGGATTTTTGGGAGTTGTAATCATTTGAATTGTAGATTATTTATTTTCAGATATTTATGATTATTCCGCATTGATAGGCTTACCTAGTCTTAGAGACTAGGTGCTATCACGACACCCTATGGAGGAAAATTTAGGATCGTGACAGTTGATCTCTTCTGTGATAGCAAAGCTGCTATCCAAATTGCAGCTAACCCAATATTTCATGAGAGGACTAAACATATCGACATTGACTGCCACTTTGTACGTGAAAAAAATCATACAAGGGGCTGTCAAAACTCATCATGTCTCTACAAAAGAGCAGCATGTTGATCTCACTAAGAGTTTAGGAAGACTACCACATGATCACTTGATTTCCAAGCTAAGATTGAAAGATATCTTCAAACCATCAGCTTGAGGGAGGGTGTTAAGTAGATAGTTAGTTGATAGTTAGTAAGTTAGCCAGTTGTCCAGTTATGTGATGACAGTTGTAAGTTAAAGTATGTTAGTCGGTTAGTTGTGTATATATTAAACAATGTATTGTAGCATTTTCCTATGTATATTGGTAGCCCAATAGGTTTAAAGCCCGTAATTAATATTTAATTAATGAGCAATTCTCATCCGTCCGATCGGTTACTTGATGGACATACCAGATTAAGTGAGAACCTCTATAAATTGGTCCTCTCCCCACCCATTAGGGTTACCGTATTTTTCTATTCTCTTTTCCATCACTAAAGTCGGCGGTAACGAAAGCTAGGGCAAGGGGCAAGAAACCAATTCCAACTAACACTTCCGCTTCGTGATAATGACTTACGATTCAGCTATGTTTTCTGTAACAATTTTATATAAGATTATCATGTTCAAGATCCTAGTATGAATTAAGTTTATGTTTACATGTGGTATCACGAGCCTGGATTGTTTGAACTAATAATCTTCATTATGAAATCGATTTAGATTAATTATCGAGAATCAATCTTACGAGATTCGTATAAGATAATTCTTCTTGTTAAAGTTCGAAGCATGGCAATAACAGAACTAATTGTTTAACCCATTGATTTATCAAGTTTTGCGTTGAATTTTGTGTAATCTTAAGCATTGCCGCTTTGGGCTTAAAGATCTGACCGATTAATGTTCTTTCACCGATTCCTTTTAATTTAACATATATATTGAATTTGGTATTTTTTACTAATATAATAAAGTAGGGTTGTATGAAAAAGCCTAAGCTTTGAAAAGCGGCGCTGATGATGAATGAACGAAGTCATGGTCTATAGGATTCTGTAATGTTTAAAGAGTAAGGTTATTAAATATCTCTCACCTAAATGATTTTATTAGAAAGAATGGTAATTTAGTTTGTATCATGCCCTACTATGTATTTGTTGTGGAGATATTTAGTTTAAGTTTCCGTCCATCATGTTTTGGACTATAATGTTATGCTTCTTTGTTATTTGACCATTAAAGTAATGAGGTTTCTTTGCCTAAAATCCCTGGAATGTACAAACTTTAACAGTTGCACATAAATCCCACGTAATGTATAACTGTGATATGGTTCTTATATTAGTATTATGCAATAACTAATGTATTCGTTTAAAGTTACGTAGCTTGTTAATCATTAAAGTGATCAAACTAGAATATATGTTTAAAATATATACATACATAATATTTATAATTTATGCATGTACTAATGTTTATATAGTTTGTTAGTCACCAAAGTGATCAAACTAGATTGTTTAAAGTATTCACATGCATAAAATCTTGTGATATTTATTTTATGTGTGCGTATATGTTTATATAGTTTGTTAGTCACCAAAGTGATCAAACTAGATTGTTTAAAGTATTCACATGCATAAAATCTTGTGATATTTATTTTATGTGTGCGTATATGTTTATATAGTTTGTTAGTCGCCAAAGTGGCCAAACTATTATATTTGTGAAAAATATGCATACATAAAAATTGTAGTTTATCCATAAAGCTAAATGCCTATAATTAAAAATAAATGGATAAATTAATTTTTACTATTGCTAGAACTTAAGGATTTACCCAAAGATGGATCAATTATTCTATGAATAGTGAATATGATGAGGTAAATTAATATTCTTTAGTCAAATATATATTGTCTGTCCAAAGATGTCATATATGTTTGGTTAAAAATATTTAATTACTTATTAAAGACTAAAGGACATTTAAATTATGATAGCGTGTCATAGTATTTACCCAAAGGAGAATTGCGATATGTTTTAACTGTTTTGCTGAATCCATATTGATTTATGAGCATGTATTATCTATTTTGCAGTTATTCCTCGTCATATGCTTCGTCTGTTACTGTGTTCAATGGATTGAATTTCTCTGAATGGCATGAACAAGTCCAGTTCCACTTAGGTATAATGGATCTTGACTTGGCTCTGCTGAATGATAAGTCCGCTGCCATTACTGATACGAGCAGTGCGGATGAGAAGTCTTTCCATAAAGCATGAAAACGCTCTAACAGGCTAAGCCTTATGTTTATGCGAATGAGTATTGCCAACAACATTAAGAGTACTATTCCACAAACAGAAAGTGCTAGGGAATACCTGACGTTTGTGGAAGAACATTTTCGTTCTGCAGATAAGTCTCTCGCTGGTACACTAATGGCTGAACTCACGACCATGAAGTTTGATGGGTCGCGTAGTATGCAAAATCTTATCATCGAGATGACTAACATTACAGCAAGACTTCAGACCTTGGGGATGAAAGTTGATAACTCCTTCTTGGTTCAGTTTATTCTAAACTCGTTGCCTCCTTTGTATGGACCATTTCAAATTAACTATAACATTATTAAGGATAAGTGGAATGTTAGTGAATTGTCCAGTATGCTTACTCAGGAGGAGTCAAGACTTAAGAAACAAGGGAGTCATTCAATTAACCTCATGGATCAAGGAGCTAGTAAAGGACTTAAAGTGAAGGCCAACAAGTTCAAGAAGAAGAAAGCACCTACTAAAGCTCTACAGGATGCTAAGAAGGAACATAAGGCATATACGTGTCATTTCTGTAACAAGAAAGGACACTATCAGAAAGATTTCCTAAAACGTAAAGCTTGGTTCGAAAAGAAAGGTACAATTAGTGCTTTTGTATGTTTCGAATCAAATTTAATAGAAGTTCCTAATAATACTTAGTGGCTTGATTCTGGTGCAACTGCTTATATATCTACTACGTTGTAGGGAATCCTTACAATCTAAACTACAAATACAAATAAGGATTTCTTGTTCATGAAAAATCGTATGAAGGCTCCAATTGAAAGCATAGGGACTTATCGTTTGATCATGGACACTGGACGTCACCTTGATCTATTACAGACTCTTTATGTACCTTAAGTTTTTAGGAATTTGATTTCTCTTTCAAGACTTGATGTTTCTGGATTTGATTTAATGTTTGGAAATAGATGTTTTAATTTATATTAAAATGTTGTTTTTTATGGTTCTGGTATTCTTAGTGATGGTTTATATAAATTGAAACTCGATATTGGTTTTTCTGAATCCCTTCTTACTGTTCAACATAATGTTGGAATTAAACATAGTTCACTAGATGAAAGTTCTGCTTACATGTGGCATAGACGTTTGGGTCATATATCCAAAGAAAGGTTAGAAAGATTAGTAAAGAATGAGATTCTTCTGAATCTAAATTTTACTGATCTTAATATATGTTTGGATTGCATTAAGGAAAAGCAAACCAGGCATAGTAAGAAAGGTACCACAAGAAGCACCTAGCTTTATGTAAGATTCAGGTATGTTTTATGTAAGATTATCATGTTCAAAATCCTAATATGAATTAAGTTTATGTTTACATGTATTCCTCTTCTCAGTCATGAATGGAACAGTAAATTTTCATTTCCTTCTCTCTCGAGCTTCGCTGCATCAATGGTGAATTCAATTACTTAAAAATGTCAATAGGAGATGCATGGTTACTGATATAAATTGCACTCTCCTCAGAATATTCAGTGCCTTCTATCATTATAGGATTTCCCAATATCCACATCCGCGATCAACGATAAGGAACCTCGTCAAAACAAATTTATATTTCAAGTTATGAAACTCTAACATTTTTGCATAACAAATTGGGAACTTGAACTTTGCCGGCTTGCTCTAAGTAATCATAGAAGCTATATATTATCTTAACAGAATTAACAATATGGCCACAAAAAGAATGTGACTACCATCTTTTGTCAACACAATAACTTATTCTGACAAGTGATGTAGTAGACTACGAAATAATAAGATCATACATTGCTAGGTTGACAATTTTGAGCAAATGTCGAACGAAGGGAAATATATTTTTGCCGCACTCCTCTACTCCAGGGCGGGGGGAGCCAATCATATATGACTTTATCCTACAGACAGTCGATATCTACAATCAGATATTTTTAAGTTAAAAAAAGCTTCTTGATATATCTTTTTAACAATTACAGACAGTTGGCAACAAGGAATAAAACCAACAAAAATAAGTAACAGGACATACAGTATTAGACCAAGAAAACACAAGGTTATAAAAAGAATACCATACCATCAATCTTCCAGTCATATGTCCGTAGATATTCCCTTGCCTAATCCTTTGATATGGGCAAGGCAAAAGCAACCGTGGTTATAGCCAGTGGCGTACGCATTAATTTAGGTAAGTGGTGTCATTATTTAAAACAATAAATAAAGAAACAAATCACTGCAATAGTAACACCTTAACATAACAAATCCAAACCGATTAATGCAGTTATTGTCAATGAATTTATTTTTCATATGGATTAAATTTTTATACTTTCTCAGTTTTCTCTACAATTGAACGTACAATCTTCTAATTGCATCCATTTGTGCTAATTGATTGACTCTATATTCCAAGTCAAGCGATCTTTGAGAGGTTACACTTGGATTTGAAACCTTGAAAGATTCATTGGAAATATCTTTTCATTTTAAATATATTACAAATTAAAATTTCGAATTTACTTTGACATTACATTCCAAAGCAAAGTAATAAAGAAAAAAATTTACATCTCGAAGATTTTAATCACGTAATATTGATATAAACTTTTTAACAAAGTTATTTAAACATACATAAATTATTTCTTGAAAAAAAAAGGAATTTAACTTTGATTAACCGATGAAGGATGGCATGCGGACAAGGTAATTGGAAGAGGGGGGTGTGGACTGGCGACTTGAAATAAAAGTCGAGAAAATTGGTAATGAACAAAAAAACAAACAATATGGAAAATTTACTTAGCTTGTCAAATTTGGGGCTTAGGTGTCAGATTAAGCAACTTATTGTAAAAGTAAAAGTAATAAGGAAAATGCAAGTTCAAGGATTGAACTCATGACCTTTCAATTTATAGGACCTAGTATCACTAGCCGCACTAAGCAGCTTTTTTTGACAAGCGTGCGGTATCACTGAAACCATTTTCTTCGATATAACATGTATTTATTATTTACACAGTTTTTTAGTGAATTTATTTGGTGAAGCGATGTCATGTGATGCCGCTTACACCAACGTATGTCCGCCCCTGGTCCAGTGATCATATGCAGGATTAGGACGAGATTCCTCGCTACCATCACTATGAACACGAGAAGGAACGCATGGAATAGCTCCAGTTAGGTAGTCCAAAATATTTTGGCCTCTCAAGAAAGGGATCAATTGGGTATTCCAAGTAAAAAGCTGGCGGAGGTGACCTTAATAGCGACAAAATGATGCGCTTGGGCGTTAGAATGAGAGAAGTGGAGGGAGAAGAATTTTTGAAAGTTGACATGTTAAATGTTGAATTTAGTTTCATGTATTGCTAGACTACAGCATTGAGTAATTTCTTTTTTAATGCCACCTTCTCTTACTGCTTCAAGAATAATCTGATTTAAACGAGTATGATCACTTCCCTTAAGGACTACTATTAAGAGGATTTGGAGTAGAACCATTTACAGTAGATGATATTTCATTATGCTGAGGCGCCCACTCCCAAATTCTTTTTCCCTATGGAATGTTGTGTCTCTTAGGGAATTGCTAATGCTGAAGAAATTCATGAATTTTGGAGATTCCTAGACATATTAATGTCTTGGCTATATTTCATATATAGATTTTTTTCTGCTTCTACGAATTTGTGTCATTTCAGACCCCACTTGTGGGATTATACTGGGTATGTTGTTATGCGAATTTGTGTCACTGGTTTACTTGTATGCTCAATACTAGTTTGTAGTTATGTTAATTTCTCTAGCTTCTAATCACTCTTTTGGCTCTAAAAAGGGGGAAAAGAGAATATGCACTGGGCTCTAGTGTTGCTTTAGTGTCAATTGTTTTAGTTCTTGGAGCAGTCACTGCCTACAAATATTTGAAGCGGACAAAAAAAACAGCAAGAGCAAACTCGTTTCTTAAAGCTGTTTGAAGAGGACAAATTAGGCATTGGGCCACTTAGTCATGTTATTTAAAAAAATAGCATTTTTCTTTCACTATTGACTAGCTGATTCTTTTAAAAATTTTGCACGTCTTTGTAGGTGCTCACTTGGTCGGCCTGTAAAAGGATTAAGAGTGCCCACAGGAAGAGGAAGAATGCACATGAAGGAAGATTGCGAGAGGGTGATGGATGATAAAGTGGACAAAAGTAAATTAGAGATACTAAATCTAATGGACAACAAACCGAAGGTAAAAAAATAAAAAACCTGTGGTAAGAGAAAAAGCTTTAAATCTTATGTTTGCTCTAACTGTGTTTTATGAAATGAAGGAGAAGAAACAAAAAGACATGTTAGAGGTTAAGAAAGCTTGCAAGGAAGAAATGAGGGCCTTGCTAAATGAAAGAGATTCATAAATTGCAGATAAAAAGAATGTGAATAAGTAGGAAAAACTGTCATTTGTTGGGTCAAATTTGAAAGTAGAGAAAATTTTACTATAGAATAAGTAGAGAAAATTGTATTTCGTCAGGTCAAATGTGAAAGAAGAGAAATTTTAACTGTGTCTTTTGTGAGAGATGTTCCATTTATAACATCAACAATATTTGAGTGAAATGGCGACTCAATAAAATTAGTAGCCTAAGGCAAATTTAAATAAGAGCCTTTCCTTCTTTTTAACTGTGTCACTTGGTCAGTCATGTTTCTTGAACAACAGAAGTCAGTGGCTACTTCTTCAAGACAGTAGTAAAGTCTAAAACAAACAAAAGTCACAAGCAGCTTAGTTAGTCTAAAACAAAAACAAAATATATTGCATTGCCGGTTTCTTTTTGTCTTTTTCTTTATAAGACAATAGATTAGTGTTTGATCCAAACTGTATTGTAGAGCTGACAACTTCATAATATAATTTTCTTTATTTAATACTTTTGTTATGTGCGTTCGAGTCACACTTGTGAGGAGTTATGATCAGTCTTGACTCCTTTCAAGTTTCTCACTCTTCATCTCCTAAGACAGGAGTGAGTTGCTCTAGTGGTGAGCACCCTCCACTTCCAACCAAGAGGTTGTGAGTTCGAGTCACCCCAAGAGCAAGGTAGGGTCTATCGGAAACAGCCTCTCTACCCCAGGGTAGGGGTAAGGTCTGCGTACAAACTACCCTCCCCAAACCCCACTAGTGGAATTATACTTTGTTGTTGTTGCATCTCTTGCCAACATAACTTTTTCACTTGGACTTCTAAAAGACCTAGCTCATTCACTATCTATAGGGTCAACAGTATCACAACCCAAATCTATACACCAATAAATTTGAAGATCCCAGGCCCACACATCTCGTACGAACAAAACAGTAAGAAGAGCGC
Organism: Nicotiana otophora; assembly: GCA_000715115.1. Taxonomy (NCBI): domain Eukaryota; kingdom Viridiplantae; phylum Streptophyta; class Magnoliopsida; order Solanales; family Solanaceae; genus Nicotiana; species Nicotiana otophora. The sequence continues at coordinate 100,097 of AWOL01S0005247.1, forward strand.
CCAAGAATGGGTTGAGCAACCGACACAACTCCCCTCACAATATAATCCATGATCATATAAAGAATAAATCAATTTTGTATCAAAACATAATTTAAAAAAAATATTAAAATATTAGCAATTAAGTCAGTGAAATCTCATTTTGGCATCAATATGACTAATCCATAAACATAAAGTTTATACTTTAACCCAAGAATACTATACTTACACCGACATTCCGGTAGTAAATAGCGAGCAAGTACCCTTCCCACTTGCCCGGTGCAGCCTTGTCGTAATGTCAGACTACATGGGATTTAGTCGTAGTATATACAACAGGGTGGCCATCTAGATTTGTAGTCTATATCAATTGTGTCCATTTACGACCCACATCGGCATGTGTGGTTTTCTAGCAACGAATAAAACCATACGATTAACGTCCTCGGTAATCACAAATTACTCCAGAGAACATTAATGAACATCAAAATGAATGTTATTTAAAAAGCATGAATTTAGAAATGGCAAAATATGATTATGCTAATTAGAGTTCAGAATACAAGAAGCAACAAAGATTCCTAGTAGTGTTTATCCGAAAAACGGATAGAGTTGAATTTGTTTGTAGTTCTAAGGGTACGTGGTATAACTTGACACAAATCGTAGGAGTAAGTAGAGTGGGAATCTTGCAGGAATAGTAACCATCCCTCTTATATTGGAGGGATCCTACTTTGGATATAATAAAAAATACATAGTGGGGAACCCATGATAAATCAGTTTTTCCCTAATTTTCGCCGAGATTCCCTTTCTTAGTGCGGTTATAACGGCTCTTGTCTCTTGGCTCGATCTTGATCGGACTTGGTATCGGTCAGTTTCCAGGCTTAGAACTCGATGTGGGCTCGGTATTGGTTAGCCTCTGGCTCTTAAGCTCGATTCCATCGCTTCTCATCATAGTTCGATTTGGATTCGAGCTTGATAATGACTTCGAGCTCGGTATTTGATCTGTCCCTGAAACTCGAAGCTCGTTTGTGCCTTCTTCGGATGTCATCTCGATATTATAAAGACTCTCCTCTGTCCATTATGTTCTCATCTCGACCAGTCGTACGAAGGCCGAAATCGGTTTCGACCATATACAGATGGTCAACGGCGTGATTTTTCAACGGCGCTATTGGATATACACTGACGTTTGCACCGAGCCCGACCATGACGTACGTGATAGTTGTCCCGTCAGTTCAGTTTACCAAGGCATTTAATGCGTATCAGACGATGGTCGGCCACTGCTAATATTGCACCGCCATCGCTCAATCTATAAATAGCCCCCCCTTTTTGTTTTTACCATTTATCACTTTTACATCTTCAATCTCCAAATTTTCCAAGTTCTTTATCGCACCTTCTCAGTTCATCTATAAATTTGTGATTTTCACTGCAAAATCTTTCTTCTGTGATTTTCACTGCAAAATCTCTTTTTTTTTTTAAAAAACTCTTTGTCATCTCTTTCTATTTTCGATCTTTAAATCCAGGATGGTGAAAACATCTAAAATCGTTCCTCAAAAAGAAAAAGCTTCTTTTTCACAGCCTGCTGCCGGCAAAACACCGGTGGAGTCAGGCCTGAGGAGTGTGTTCCCGGGGCGTGTGTTTTACCTCCAATTTTAAGATCGACAAAGGCTCTTCGATTTTTGATCGATGTGAGCCAGTATCAATGTATATGTACTCGATAACCGAGGGGCATCTTGAACAGATAAGGAAAGATTGCAACTGGGAGAACAAAGAAGTGGTAATCCCGGCTTCCGAGGGAGATATTACTACTCATGTGAAAGGATTTTTAAGTGTGTATACCTACCCTTTCACGTTAGGCCCCCTCGACCTTGTTGTGATCGATTTTTGTCGTCAATACCAAATAACCCTAGGCCAAATCCATCCTTCTTTTTGGCGGATCGTTATTCTGATCGCTTTTTTTGTGAACAAAATCGAGGGGATGCCTTTCACCCTCGACCACCTTTTTAGATTGTACAGCCCCCGCCTCTTTCGAGGTGGGTTAATAAAACTCCAGCGTCGGGATACCAAGGTGTTATTCTCGAGCATAGACGAGGACAAGGATCAAGGCTGGATGGGAAGTTCGTTCGAGTGAAGACTTCAGACCTAATTCCGGCCGAGAAGATGCCATTTTCCGAGGAATGGAACATGAAGTGTAAGTGTAATTCTATTGTTATCTCCTATTATTTTTCCCCTTCGTTTCTTTCTCACCGATATCCCTTTCTACAATGCAGCGGTTTCTTGGATGCCCGGCGCAGTTCCTAACCTTAAGAGCTGGGTACGGGACCTGGTTTCGACCTCTACATACGCCGAGTGCTCGTGGCGTGATTTGTCAAAGGGTCGATGGGAGGCCAAAAATTATGGTAAGCTTTTTTCTCATGTCTTTGATAGTTTGAACGAAACATTTTCCATATACTTAACCAATTTTCTCGTGTGTAGGCCTGGGCAAAGATGCGGTTTTGAGGCCCCCGTCTGGTAAGGAAAAGACGCTGGCCCCGGTCCCGAAATCGGTGAAGGACCATAAGGGAAAACAGGCCGCTACTTCTGAGGATCCACATCCTAAGACAAGGGCGGCTCGTAAGCCGAGGAAGAATACCATCCCTTTGACCGAAGAATCAGTTCGACATCTAAGGGATGAAGACGAGGAAGAAGAAGAAAACGACAGGTATGTACTGGTAGCCCGAGTGAAGAAAACTATCGATTCCCCAAAGGCAGCTGGATCGATCGTAGTTTATGAGCCTCTACCTCGAACTGAGGGGATATCGGAGAAGGGTTCGGCCAAAGTCCCCGAGTTGCTGGAGATCGAGGATGCCTCCCACCGAAGTCAACAAACGGTGGATATATCTGAAGCGGCCAGCCCTGAACATCTCCGAACCGAAGAGAATGCCCCAAGCGACTCACTTGGGGCAATAGTAATCGAAAACTCGCCTACTCTCCCCGTTTTTTCCGAAGGGGCGATTCGGGAAGCCCAAGCTTTGGGGACCCTCGAGGTAGGTCGGTCTCATGAAGGGGAGGACCCCTTCTGTGATTTGTTTACTGGTGTCGAGGATGTTGCTGGCCCTAGTGATGTGTCAGGCCTTTTATATGAAGCGCAACAAGCTCTAAATCGGGTAAGCTCTAACTCCCTTAATTGGTACCACCTTTATGTTTGTTTTTTTTATTTTCGAACTTCTTTTCTTCTTTCTTCGTAGGCCTCAGTGGTTCATCGAGAAGCATGTTCTCGATCTCGAGCTAAGCTGAGTCGGTACGAGGCTGACCTCCGAAGGGTCACTGAAGAGAGAAATACCCTTAAACTCCTCTGCGGGCAAAGGGAAGAGGAAATCAGGGAGCTCCGAGCCGAGTTGGCCAAGGCTCATAAAGACCAGACCGACCTGACTGAGCAGGTAATGATAATCTTAAAAACACACGGGCTCGATTCTGGAACTACAACTAATATTTCTATCTCACAGTTGCAGCAGAAATTTGAGGTGATCAGGTTGCTTCGTAAGGAGGTTGATACGATAAAGGCGGAGACCTTGGGGGTGGAAAAATAGCATGGACCACCTTGCTGCAGAAAAAGAAACTGCTCGAGCCTAATTATTATCGACCGAAAGTCAACTTCAAGGCATAAAGGAGAGGAGCTCGGTTCAAGCAAGGAAAATAGAGGAGCTCGAGGCTCGGTTGGCTTTCGAACTTGCTAAGGCCAAAGCTGAAGCAGAAAAAGCAAAGGCCGATGCGGATGCATTTGTGGCCATCTATCGGGCCGATGCTGAAGCCGCTCAGATTCAAGCGAGAGAGGCAGAGGAGACCGCTCAAACTCGAGCACATTGTATTGCTGAACGCTCCCGATGCCAATCTCGGAGGGAAACCCTCGTGGAGATCCATGCTCGAGGTTTTGATCTTATCGAAAGGATAAAAAGTGCTAAAGAACTTGAAGTTGATGCTGGAGCCTTGGCTTCTGATGATGATGATGATGATGATGATGATGGGAGCAAGAGTGGGTCCGAGAGCGGGGAGGAGCCCGATGGAGAAGAGACCACCCCCGGAGATAACCAGGAAACTTAGGGTTTTTTCCATTTTGGATTTTTGTGTAGGGTCCTGTTCGGGCGTTGTAAACACTTTTGTATATATACATATAAAGATCTTTTCTTTCCCCGACTTGTCTCTGTTTTATTTTTTACCTTGTGAAGTTTTTTTTTCATTCATGCCTTATGAAAGTTTTCATAAGTTCGAGGCTTTGGGCAATTTGATCGAATTCGGATCTTGTGGTCTTTGTAACCGAGTGAGTGCTTGCTCGAACTCGAAGTAAGAGTAGCCCTTAGGCTTTATGGTTGAGTGATTGCTCAGACTCGAAGTAAGGTAGCCCTTAAGCTTTATGGTCGAATGATTGCTCAAACTCAAAGTAAGGTAGCCCTTAGGCTTAGTAGTCGAGCGAGTGATTGCTCGAACTCCAAGAAAGAGTAGCCCTTAGGCTTAGTGGTCGAGTGAGTGATTGCTCAAACTCGAAGTAATGTAGCTCGTAGGCTTAGTGGTCGAGTGAGTATTTGCTCGAACTCGAGATAAGAGTAGCCCGTAGGCTTAGTGGTCGAGTGAGTGTTTGCTCAAACTCGAAGTAATCTAGCATATAGGCTTAGTAGTCGAGTGAGTGTTTTCTCAAACTCGAGGTAAGAGTAGCCCTTAGGCTTAGTGGTCGAGTGAGTGATTGCTCGAACT
>AWOL01S0005247.1:104849-115706 GCA_000715115.1 Nicotiana otophora
GTCGAGTGAGTGTTTGCTCGAACTCGAGGTAAGAGTAGCCCTTAGGCTTAGTGGTCGAGTGAGTGTTTGCTCGAACTCGAAGTAATGTAGCCCGTAGGCTTAGTAGTCGAGTGAGTGTATTCTCGAACTCGAGGTAAGAGTAGCCCTTAGGCTTAGTGGTCGAGTGAGTGATTTCTCGAACTCTAAGTAATAGTAGCCTGTAGGCTTATTGGTTGAGTGAGTGTTTGCTCGAACTCGAAGTAAAGTAGCCCGTAGGCTTAGTAGTCGAGTGAGTGTTTGCTCGAACTCGAGGTAAGAGTAGCCCGTAGGCTTAGTAGTCGAGTGAGTGTATTCTCGAACTCGAGGTAAGAGTAGCCCGTAGGCTTAGTAGTCGAGTGAGTGTTTGCTCGAACTCGAAGTAATAGTAGCCCATATGCTTAGTGGTTGAGGGAGTGTTTGCTCGAACTCGAAGTAAAGTAGTATGTAGGCTTAGTAGTCGAGTGAGTGTTTGCTCGAACTCGAGGTAAGAGTAGTCCTTAGGCTTAGTGGTCGAGTGAGTGATTGCTCGAACTCGAAGTAATAGTAGCCCGTAGGCTTTATAGTAGTAATATAGCCCTTAAGCTTAATAGTCGAGTGAGTGTTTGCTCGAACTCAAAGTATGATTAGCCCGTAGGCTTTATGGATCTTGATTTCTTCGGTATTTTAATTGTCAATCCCCGATTTATGGGGTAAGTTTTTCAAACTCCTTCAGTCGTGATCGGCCCTTAAACCTGTTTGAATCATGAAGTAGAACAAACTTTCCAAAATATGAGATATCGGTAAAGAAGAAGTTTCTCTTCATAAGTCATTATACATGTGTTCGTGTTTTGTGCCAAGGTTCGAGCAAAAATATGCTGTCATGGTTTATTTTGACCATTTGGCCCTTACACTTTTCTCTATCGAGACCCTGTTTGACATGAAGTAACTTTCTTGTATCGAACTTGATTTTTTCGATGGTAGTGCCCCCCAATATTCGAGGTTGATTGTAAAGAGGCCTTAGATACTGTTGAATTATTCTAAGTTAGCACGATCAATGGTTGTCTCATTAAAAACCTTGCTGAAAAACCCATTCGGGATAAAGCCGGTCTAAGGGAAAAAGAATGCAACACGTGCTCTCAGGCCTAAGGCTTTGTGTTGAATAATCCGTCCATGTTCCTGGTCGAACTCCTGCAAGGGTTAGTTTCGAAATATAAACGAACATAGGAGGGTCATACCTTAGCAGTAGTATCGGTTTAGGTGCGACACGTTCTAATTGCTTGGTAGTTGTTTGTCATTTATAACACCGAGCTTGTAGGATCCTTTACCGACAATTTCGAGTACCTGATACGGTCCTTCCCAGTTTGGACCCAGTTTTCCTTCATTTGAATTTCGGGTGCTGAGGGTGACTTTCCTTAGCACTAAATCCCCGATTTTAAAATGGTGAAGATTGGTTCTTCGATTATAGTATCTTTCGATCCGCTACTTTTGGGCGGCCAATCGGACGAGAGCGGCTTCTCATTTTTCATCCAATAATTTGAGGCTAGTATTCATAGCCTCGTAATTTGACTCTTCTGTTGTATGTCGAAACCTGGCACTGGGTTCCCCGACATCGACTGGAATCAAGGCTTCGGAGCCATATACTAAGGAGAATGGGGTTGTCCCCGTACTGGACTTTGATGTTGTTAGATATGCCTGAAGGACTTCGGGTAGAATTTCTCTCCATTTCCCCTTAGTGTCGTTCAACCTTTTTTTTATGCTTTGAATGATAGTCTTGTTAGTCGATTCGGCCTGTCCATTCCCACTAGGGTGATATGGAGTTGTTAATATCATTTTTATTTTATGGTTTTCGAGAAATTCCATCACTTTGCTGTCGATAAATTATTTTCCATTGTCACACACTATTTCGGCGGGTATCCCAAATCGACATACGATGTGATCCCAGATGAAGTCTACAACCTCTTTCTCTCTCACTTTCTCGAACGCCTGTGATTTGACCAAGTTAGAAAAATAGTTAGTCATAAATAAAAAGAACTTAGCTTTACCTGGGACCGATGGTAGAGGGCCGACGCTATCCATCCCCCATTTCATGAATGGCCATGGGGAAAGGACTGAATGAAGTTTTTCTCCGGGCTGATGGATCATCGGTGCAAACCTTTGACATTTATCACATTTTCGAACAAACTCCTTAGTGTCTTTTTCCATGCTATCCCAGTAGTATCCTGCTCTAATGATTTTGTGAATCATTGATTCGGCGCCGGAGTGGTTCCCACAAGTGCCTTAATGGACCTCTTGTAAAACATAATCGGTGTCTCCTGGTCCTAAGCATACTGCCAATAGTCCATCGAATGTCCTTCTGTATAATGTTTCATCTTCAGCCAATGTGAATCAAGAAACTTTGGTTTGCAGGGTTCTCGACTCTTTAGGGTCCGATGGGAGCTTTCCGTTCTTCAAGTATTCAATATATTTATTCCTCCAATCCCAGGCTAAGCTTGTAGAGTTTATCTCGGCATGACCTTCCTCGATCACTGATTTCGAGAGCAGAACGACAGTCCCCGAGCTGATCTCATTTTCCTCGATCGATGACCCCAAGTTTGCAAGTGCATCTGCCTCACTGTTTTGTTCTCGAGGTATATGCTGTAAAGTCCATTCTTTGAAATGGTCCAAAGTTACCTACAGTTTGTCCAAATACCTTTGCATTCTATCCTCTCGAACTTCGAAGGTTTTGTTTACCTGGTTTACCACCAGTAAAGAGTCACACTTGCTTCAATGACTTCTGCTCCCAAGCTTTTAGCTAGCTCGAGACCTGCAATCACGGCCTCGTGTTCGGCCTCGTTGTTAGTCAACCTATAAGTTTTGATAGATTGCCTAATAGTGTTACCCATGGGCGGCTTCAAAATGATGCCTAGCCCGGACCCCTTCACATTCGAAGCACCGTCTGTGAAGAGGGTCCATACCCCTGATGATGTACCCGATTTTAACAAGAGTTCCTTTTCAACTTCGGGTATGAGGGTTGGTGTGAAATTGGCCACGAAGTCTGCTAAAATTTGAGATTTGATGGTCGTCCGGGGTTGATATTCGATATCGTACCCACTGAGTTCGACGGCCCATTTGGCCAATCGGCCCGATAGTTCGGGATTGTGCAAAATATTACGAAGTGGGTAAGTGGTTAATACGCATATGGGGTAACATTGAAAGCATGGTCTTAACTTTCTAGAGGCGCTTATCAGTGCAAATGCCAATTTCTCTAAGTGTGGATATCTAGTTTCTGCTTCCCTAAGGTTCGACTTACATAATAAATGGTAAATTGCGTACCTTGCTCTTCTCAAACTAGGACACCACTTACCGCTATTTTCGATACTGCCAAGTACAAGTAAAGTTTCTCATCTGCCTTTGGAGTGTGAAGTAGCGGTGGGCTCGACAGGTATCGCTTTCCTCTAATGCCTATTGGCATTCCGGTGTCCAGGCGAAATCGTTCTTCTTTTTGAGTAGAGAGAAAAATCGGTGGCTTCAATCCGACGAATTCGAAATGAGTCGGCCTAAGGCATCTATCCGTCCGGTTAGCTTATGTACGGCTTTTACACTGTCTATGATGGTGATGTCTTCAATGGCCTCGATTTTATCGGGGTTGATCTCGATTCCCCGATTCGATACCATGAAGCCAAGGAACTTGCCCGAACCGACCCCAAAAGCAAACTTCTCGGGGTTGAGCTTCATGTTGTATTTCCTTAAAATCTCGAACGTTTCCTGCAAATGAACCAAATGGTCCTCTGTGCGCAGGGACTTGACTAGCATGTCATCAATATAAACTTCCATTGATTTACTTGTTCTTCGAATATTTTATTTACTAGGCATTGGTAAGTAGCTCCCGTATTTTTTAGCCCGAAGGGCATTACATTATAACAATATGTTTCATACTTGGTGATAAATGAAGTCTTTTCTCGGTCCACCGGGTTCATTTGGATTTGATAGTACCTGGAATAGGCATCGAGAAAAGTAAGGATCTCGTGGCCGGTCGTGGCATCGATCATGCGATCGATGTTAGGGAGTGGAAAACAATCTTTGGGGCATGCCTTGTTTAAATCCTTATAATCTACACACATTATAAGTTTGTTCCCTTTTTTAGGGACTACAACTACATTGGCTAACCATTCGCGATATTTCACCTCCCGAATGGACCTTATTTTGAGAAGTTTAGTTACCTCGTCCTTTATGAATGTGTGCTTTACCTCTGACTGGGGTATTCTATTTTGCTTCACCGGTTTAAACCTAGGGTTCAGGCTTAGCCGATGCGTCGTTATCTTCGGTAGGATCCCTGTCATGTCTAAATGGGACCAAGCAAAATAATCTATGTTACCAATAAGAAATTGAATAAGCGTTTTCTTGAGTTCGGGGATTAATCCCGTTCCCAGGTATACATTTCGCTCAGACAGGTTCTCGATCAATATAACTTGTTCTAGCTCTTCGATCGTTGATTTGGTGGTGTCATAATCTTCGAGAACAATAAAAGTTTGAGGGGTTAGAAAATCCTCATCTTCTTCTTCTTTCTCCTGATTCCTTGATTCGGTCGAGGCTGGTGGCTATGATTGCTATTTGACTTCCTGTTTACCTTCGATGTTTGACCTTTTCGAGGTTGATAGTGTTGATTTCGGTGTTACCTCATCGACCGCAAATATTTCCTCTGCAGCATGCTGCTCCCCGTACACTGTTTTTACACCATCCGACGTTGGAAATTTCATCATTTGGTGGAGAGTCGAAGGGACTGCCCTCATATTGTGGATCCAAGGCCTTCCGGGCAAGGCATTGTACCTCATGTCACCCTCGATTACGTGGAAATTGGTATCTTGAATGGTTCCAGCCACGTTCACCGGTAGAGTAATCTCCTCTTTAGTTGTTTCACTGGCCATATTGAAGCCGTTTAAGATCCGAGCTGCTCCACGACCCTCGACCGGATGATATTCGCCGAGCTACCTGGATCCACTAAAACACGCTTAACTTGAACTTTATTTACTAAGATAGAAATTACCAGAGTGTCATTGTGGGGCTGAGAAATGCCTTCTGCTCTTCGTTGTTAAACGATAAAGTGCCTTCGAGCACATAATCCCAAGCTCGTTTTTCCCTAGTGATTGATACCTTAGTGCATTTGAATATGGGTCCATGTGGAGTGTCGACTCCACCGACGATCATATAAATGACATGTTGGGGTTCCTCCTGTTTATTGATTTTGTTGGAGTCCCTTTCTCTGAAATGATTCTTGTCTCAATCGTTGAGGAACTCTCGAAGGTGGCCCTCATTGAATAGACGTGCTACCTCCTCCCTTAATTTCCTGCAATCTTCAGTCTTGTGACCATGCGTGCCATGGTACTTGCACATCAAATTTGGTTTTCTTTGGGAAGGATCGGTCTGTATGGGTCTGGGTCACCTAGTATCTTTGATCATTCTGATTGCCGACACAATGCCGGATGCATCGATGCTAAAGTTATATTCTGATAACTGAGGTGCTTCTGTGGGATCGGCATATTTGTCAAAACCACTTTTTCTCATAAGTCCCCGAGAATTCTGTCCTCGATCACTTCTTCGATTATTCCTGGCGGAATTGCGTCCTGAACCATTGTTCCTTCGATCTGTGGTATATGGTTGATATCGGTCTCTGTTCGACCTTGGATCCCTGTCGACATCCCTCTAGTTTTTAACTACCGACCTGTTTGGATGTACTGAACCGGAAGGGGCTCCTAATTGGTCGTCCTCAACCCTGATCTTCGATTGATATCGATTGTGCACATCTGCCCAAGTTACAGTCGGATACTCGATCAAATTTTGTTTCAGCCGACGCGATGCTATCGAACTCCGCTCGTTCAACCCTTGGGTGAAAGCTTGAACGGCCCAATCATCTGTGACCGGTGGCAATTCCATGCGTTCCATTTGAAATCGGGACATGAATTCCCTCAGCATTTCATTATCCCTTTGTCTTACCTTGAAAAGGTCTGATTTCCTCGTTGCGACCTTTATGGCCCCTGCGTGTGCCTTTATGAAAGAATCTGCTAACATGGAGAATGAGTCGATGGAGTTTGATGGTAGGTTGTGATATAAAATCATTGCTCCCTTCGAAAGGGTCTCTCCGAATTTTTTCAACAGCACAAATTCGATTTCATCGTCTTCTAAATTGTTACCCTTAATGGCACATGTGTAAGAGGTGACGTATTCGTTGGGGTCGATCGTTCCATTATATTTAGGAATCTCGGGCATGCGAAATTTTTTGGGGATTAGTTTTAGGGCTGCACTTGGTGGAAAAGGCTTTTGCACGATTTTTTTGAAATCCAACCCTTTCAACACTAGTGGTGCCCCCGGGATCTGATCGACCATGGAGTTATATGTTTCTATTTTTTTATCATTTGCTTCGATCCGTTTTATGAGTTCCTCGAGTATTTTAGCAATTTCGGGATTAATCTCCGATTCCTGTTCATTTGATCTTACTATTGCTGGCTCCATTCTGTGGCTGATTTCTCGGGGTAGACTGGGCTCCGGCCTGTTCGGTACCTGGGTTTGACTCTACAACTGAGCTATCACTACATGTTGAGCTTGCAACATTTCAAAAATCGTACGCAAACTGGTTCTTCTGGGTATTTCGAGCTGCATATTGAGTTCCACCGTGAATGCTATTTTCAGGGTCAGAACGTTGGTTTGCATTGATGTCCATATGCGAATTAACGCCTACTGGTACTTCGATCCAGGCTCCAACAGTATTGACGAGCGGCCTTTCCTCCCCGGTCATCAAGTTATTATTTTTATCTTGAAGGCCAGCTTCGTTGTCGATATGTAGGGTCATTAATTGAGAGTTCGTAGTTTATAATATGAAATCAAAGATACTTCCAAAAACAAGCGTAAAATGGCATGTTTTGCAGAGATTCGTATCAAATAACCATTGTTATCCTTAGCCCCACGATGGGCGTTAAACTATTTACCCGAAAAACGGATAGAGTTGAATTTGTAAGTAGTTCTAAGGGTACGTGGTATAACTTAACACAAATTGTAGGAGTAAGTAGAAATATCGAATATTGACTATAAAGAGAAGATACAAACCGAGTTGAAAGGAAGATGATTTATGAACAAGCAAAAATAAAATTATGTGTGAAGCTCAAAAGGATAATCTCTTAATATGGGAATGTCTAAACAGTATTTGAGTTACAATGTATTAATGACTTGATGCCCCCTTGCAGGAATAATAATCATCCCTCTTATAGTGGAGGGATCCTACTTTGGATATAATAAAAAATACATAGTGGGGAACCCATGATAAATCATTTTTTCCCTACTTTACGCTGAGAATACCTTTCTTAGTGCGGCTGTAACGGCTCGTGCCTCTTGGCTCGATCTTGATCGGACTTGGTATCGGTCGATTTCCAGGCTTAGAGCTCGATGTGGGCTCGAGTTCGATATTAACTCGGGATCCGGTATTGATTCGGGCTCGGTATTGATTGGCCTCTGGCTCTTAAGCTCGATTCCATCGCTTCTCATCATAGTTCGATTTGGATTCGAGCTCGATAATGACTTCGAGCTCGGTATTTGATTTGTCCCTAAAACTCGAATCTCGTTTGTGCCCTCTTCAGATCTCATCTCGATATTATGAAGACTCTCTTCGGTCCATTATGTTCTCATCTCGACCAGTCGTACGAAACCGTATAAAAGTAGTAACACGCGCGCGAGGGAGTGTGTTAGAAGTGACTTGTAAGGTTCAGAATTGTTAAAAATCTTCCTTAATATAGATGCCGTCATCGTTATACAATTTAAAAATTAAATGAAAACCAGAGGTTTCATTACGAATATGATAGTATATTCTAACATCAAGGACAACGGAAAAGTGAATTAATAATCAAGCTCTAAAGATTGGGATTTTGGGAAATGTTAAAAGATAGCAAGAATAAGTTGACACAAAGAAAAGCGCAAAAAGAAGAAAGAACAAAAAGCATGACTTAAAGAAGAAAATCAAGAAGTGAAGCTGCTCAACTAATGAGAAATTTAAAAATAACATAATAATAATAATAATTAATTTTTCATTAGAATAACTTAATTCAGCATGATCCAACGTTCAATAATGCAAATAATAATCGCTCCTAAAGTTGAGATTCTATGAATCGTTGCTTCAAGTTGGCATCAATTTGGGCGTCTTATTTGAGGTGCATGGCTCAGCCCCTGAAATGATGACTAGTACCACTTGAATCGAACATCATTTTCTTCCACCTCCTGCCACAATTATGAAACTTAAGAGATCAAGTAACATGTGCCTTCCAACATGATCTATTTCTGATGAAGCATAAGAGATCAGAGTTCTTGCTTTACCTTGGCATCCTTTCAGTATGGCCATCACGTCCTTGTGATGTTCTATACGTTGTATATATTCATAGACTAACGCACAACCTACAATCTAAAGAAAGCAAAATGGTAATAAATAAATTCAACGGCATTCTATGGAGAAAAAAAAAAAAGCATTGGCAGATTGATGTGAAGGAGTACAGTAAGGGGAAGGGCTAGCACCGAACTCTCCTCCTTGTCAACACGACCAACTTTGACCATCTTTTCAGCTTGCTTCCTCTGAAATATTCCACACACAAAAAAAAAAAAAAAAAAAAAAAAACAAAATAGCATTGGGCCACATAGTCATGTTATTTAGAAAAATAGCATTTTCTTTCATTACTGACTAGCTGATGCTTTTAAAAAATGGCAGCTCAACAAAATTAGTAGCCTAAAGGCAAATTTAAATAAGAGCCTTTCCTTCTTTTTTTTAAGGTATTTTTTATTTATAGCATAGTACTTTTACAAGATATAAAGCTTTCAAATTCACAACTAATATCTGATAGTAATATTAAATTTATATTATGAATGGTTAATGCAAGTTAATAAGATGTAAGCCATGTGTTTGCAATATGTTATTTTGGATCTTATTGTAAAAAATATTAATTACTACTATAAAGATTTGAGTATTTAATTCAAAGTTCTAATATATTTGTACTGTTAAAAAGTATCAGTATTTTTATCTTTCTTAATAAAGATTTGCATTTTTTTTCTACAAATACAGGTACAGTTTCTGTATGGATGAAAATTTGTTTGGAAACAGGCAGCTCAGTGACGTTTCTTGAAAAACAGAAGTCAATGGCTGGTTCTTCAAGACAGTAGTAAAGTCTAAAACAAACAAAAGTCACAAGCTGCTTAGTTAGTCTAAAACAAAAACAAAATATTGCATTGCCGTTTTCTTTTTTTCTTTTTCTTTATAAGACAATAGATTAGTGTTTGATCCAAACTGTATTGTAGAGCTGACAACTTCATAATATAATTTTCTTTATTTAATACTTTTGTTATGTGCGTTCGAGTCACACTTGTAAGGAGTTATGATCAGTCTTGACTCCTTTCAAATTCCTACTTTTGTTATCTCTTGCCAACATAACTTTTTCACTTGGACTTCTAAAAGACCTAGCTCATTCACTATCTATAGGGTCAACAGTGTCACAACCCAAATCTATGCACCAATAAATTTGAAGATCCCAGGCCTACTCATCTCGTACGAACAATGCACCTGAAACAGTAAGAAGAGCGCCCAAGAATGGACTGAGCAACCGACACAACTCCCCTCACAATATAATCCATGATCATATAAAGAATAAATCAATTTTGTATAAAAACATAATTTTAAAAAAATATTAAAATATTAGCAATTAAGTCAGTGAAATCTCATTTTGGCATCAATATGACTAATCCATAAACATAAAGTTTATACTTTAACCCAATAATACTATACTTACACCGACATTCCGGTAGTAAATAGCGAGCAAGTACCCTTCCCACTTGCCCGGTGCAGCCTTGTCGAAATGTCATACTACATGGGATTTAGTCGTAGTATAAACAACAGGGAGTGTGTTAGAAGTGACTTGTAAGGTTTAGAATTGTTAAAGATCTTCCTTAATATAGATGCCTGTCATCGTTATACAATTTCAAAAATTAAATGAAAACTAGAGGTTTCATTACGAATATGATAGTATATTCTAACATCAAGGACAAAAGGAAAATTGAATTAATAATCAAGCCCTAAAGATTGGGATTTTGGAAAGTGTACCATTGAAAAACGAGTTATGCAAATGATACTGCTAAAAGATAGCAAGAACAAGTTGACACAATGAAAAGCGCAAAAAGAAGAAAGAACAAAAATCATGACTTAAAGAAGAAAATCAAGAAGTGAAGCTGCTCAACTAATGAGAAATTTAAAAATAACATAATAATAATTAATTTTTCATTAGAATAACTTAATTCAGCATGATCCAACGTACAATAATGCAAATAATAATCGCTCCTAAAGTTGAGATTCTATGAATCGTTGCTTCAAGTTGGCATCAATTTGGGCGTCTTATTTGAGGTGCATGGCTCCGCCCCTGAAACGATGACTAGTAACACTTGAATCGAACATCATTTTCTTCCACCCCTGCCACAATTATGAAACTTAAGGATCAAGCAACATGTGCCTTCCAACATGATCTATTTCTGATGAAGCATAAGAGATCAGAGTTCTTGCTTTACCTTGGCATCCTTTCAATATGGCCATCACGTCCTTGTGAAGTTCTATATGTTGTATATATTCATAGACTAACGCACAACCTACAATCTAAAGAAAGCAAAATGGTAATAAATAAATTCAACGGCATTCTATGGAAAAAAAAAAGCATTGGCAGATCGATGTGAAGGAGTACAGTAAGGGGAAGGGCTAGCACCGAACTCTCCTCCTTGTCAACACGACCAACTTTGACCATCTTTTCAGCTTGCTTCCTCTGAAATATTCCACACACAAAAAAAAAAAAAAAAAAAAAAAGGGTTGTTTGG
>AWOL01S0005247.1:115888-140889 GCA_000715115.1 Nicotiana otophora
AAAAAAAAAAAAAAAAAAAAAAAGTGTTGTTTGGTAGTTTGCATATCCAAAAAAGAGAGTAGAATTGCTGATTCAAAGATGTATTTAAAACTTTATAATCAGAGCTAGAGGATATATTTCAAAATTTCTTTTCAATATTCAGCCTAAATACCAAATTCATTTACCTGAGCCATTCGAACGAGGGATTGTTGGAATTTGTGGTTCAACCCACTAGCTATAGGCTTTGATATAGTCTTCAACCCAAGGGCAACACGATTGAGTACTGGTATCATGATGACAAGATGAGTGCAGGCAAGAATTCTTGAAGCAAATGAATTGAGATATAAAAGACCACGAACCAGTGAACGAGAAGTGCAGCAACTGACTACTTGTCAATCTTTTAATTAAATGCATGTGCAGCTTGCCCACCTGACCCATAAAGGGTTTAATTTAAGGTTCAAATGTTGGATTCAAGCCTAATTTACAGGGACATTGATTCGGAAGTGTTCCCTGAGACTTTGAATGAAAGCCCAATGGCAAACAGTTTGTATTAGTTCGCTAAATTGGAGATGTAACTGCACCACTTGTCTAGCTTCCCCCCTTATCTATGTTCAAAAATAATTGCACGCTGATGACCCAACTATATTCTTCAACCTCTCACCCGTAATTACTGGGTTTTCTTTAGTCCAAGAAAAGCTTTGAGCAGTATATTCATTCTTTTTTCTTTCCCCCTTTTTAATTTGAACAAGGAAAAAAGTGTTCTACCTACTCCTCTTCTTTTTGTGATGTAAATTTTATTCAAGGCCCTTCTTTCAAGTAATCATTGACTACGAATAAGAAATATCATTACGCAAACCTAGGATTATCACTTAATAGCTTTTAGAAGATAGATAAGGATTTAACCTTTGCTTAATCCTAAAACCTCGCATCAGAAATCACATATTTATATCATTTTTTTTTTTGCATAAGCATCATATGTCTATATCTAAAGGGTGATTGGATTTGGACAAGTGGTTTTCTCTATCATTGGTTGATGCATAGCATCACAACCTCTTTCTCATGCTGTAGGACTGTACTAGTCGCGTGCAAACTTTAATGATTTGATCTTTAACCCTCTAAATTTGCACGAGTTTGGGCCTTGGGTCTAATGAAGGTAGCGACGGCTATCCTGACTTGTCAAGTGAAAGTGGAGATTGATCTTCTCTAAATTACACTAGTTTATCAAAAAGAATTATTACTCAAACTAAGAGGTAAGTGAAGCCTAAGAATTTAAGACAAAGGGTCTCCCTCTCCCTTGTCAAATCTTAGTTATCCGGGAATGAGAACTCGTTTTACTTGTGGCTGGTAGAAGTAGTTCCATGGCTTCAACTCATTAATATATTATTCTAGCCTTCTAAATAGTCAGAGCGGGAAGTCAAAATAGAGAGACATGACAGAGGTTGGGGAGAAGGAAAAGGTATCAGACATCAAGCCAATGAAAAGACAAGGCGGCTTGGCCGAAGGGTTAAGAAGAGAAAACAACTACACTTTCTGAGTTAGAAAGGAAAGGGGAATTTTTGGAGATGATCTTTTTTTTAGAGTAATTTTAGGAAAAAAGATCTTTTCCCCCTTACTCTTTAATATCATCGTAATTTATAAATCCTAGACAAAATAGGGTAAATTGCATCCTAGATCAGCAATTCACAATTTTTTTTATGATGCAATGATTATAAATGTCATAAACCATTAAGAGTATGGTGGCATCACATGAATTTAGGAAGACTTATTTGTCATGATGCTTAATTGTGAGGAGTTTCTTCTCGAGAATAAATAACCTACAACGCCTGTGAAAAACGTTAGATCTTTCCACTCTCAAATCACAAGAGGTAACTAAACATAGTGGATTCTTCTAAAATAGTGCCCTCAAGATAATGGACATTATCACACCCACAAAAAAAAAATATTGGCTCTCAATACATATCTGGAAATGCATAAAACAATAAGTATACATTCACTGGTTAAAACTCAACGGGCAGGCACTCTCAAATCAAAAGTTGCAAACCGAGGAAAAAGGTAAAAAGGTAGCTGGTGAAGGCAGCAAAAAGCTTAGCAGATTGTAGAAACAATTCAAGCAAATCTACGGTTAACTAAAGATTCTTGCAAATAACAAGAGTCCGTAAAACACAGAGAAAAGAAATCCCCTTTTGAAGAATTCTTGCCCTAATTGAGTGAAAAGTCTAGTCTTTTCCAATTGTAAATCGTCTTAGAGGACAAAGGTGTCACAACCCAACTAAAGCTAAGATCTTTACTTTCTTAGAAATATTCTAACATTAAAAATCCAATCTTTAGCAATCTAATTTTTCTTTTTCATTGGTAATAAATAATGTTCAAACACAAATTTAAATAAAGAAACATTAGCCAGCGCAATAATTAAGATAGTAAAAAAAAAAAAAAAAGTTCTGTAAGGACAAAGGTATCCCAATCCAACTAAAGCTAAGTTTTTTAATATCAAACATAAAATCTAACATTAAAAATACTATCTTTTGCCATGTTTTCTCGAATTAATTGCGAGGAGTCTCTTCTCAAGAATAAATAACCTACAACACCTGTGAAAAGGATTAGAGCTTTCCACCCTCAAATCACGAGAGTAACTAAACACAGTGGATTCTTCTAAAATAGTGAGCTCAAGATAACGGAACATTAATAAAGGAAAAATCTTGGCTCTCAATAGGACCGTATGATTATATATCTGGAATAAATAAAAACCATTTATACACCCCACAAATTAACGCACAACGGGAAGGTATTACTTAAATCTGGCTCAAACCCTCATGACGATATTAACAAAACAAAAAAAAAAAAGTAGCCCGGTGAAGGCCGACAAAAGCTTAGCAGATTGGAGGAAAGATTGGAGCAAATCCTCTGTCGACAACAAATGAGCCAGTAAAAAGCTAAGAAAGTCTTACCAGAAAATAAAACCGGGTTCCCTCTTTTGAATCCCTTGTTTGATCGAGCGGTCCTCCTCGGTCCGAGGTCAGAGAGGAGAAAATTAGTAGGTTCTGTGTACCATTCTCTAATCCAAACACTGTTTATATAACTAGTCTTAGGTTTACCGTGTTTCTTATACCAATAAATATAGTCTTAAAAAATTAAAATAAGTAGCATTAAATAAAGTGTTTGAGATATAAAAAAAAAAGTGAGTTCCTAAAATTGATATAATGTTAATTCCACTTTAGCTAGTTCAATAAAAGAATAAATTATGCATCATAGAAGTCCTTAGAATTATATGAAATATCTTGTAAAAATTATTGTTATTTTGTATCTCATATCAAAAACAAAAAAGTAATGCAAAAATTACTTACCACAATCGATCAAAAATTTGGCAAATAACGCAAATTTAAAAATATAAACCCTTGATCGTTTTTGAGATTTCGGGAATGATAGATTTGCCCTATGGCTCTTAGAAAAAAGATACATGTGATTAAAGTCTAAGAATAATTAATAGATATATTATAACAAACAACTAAATATATTAAAAAGATATAGGGAGTTTAATTTGTAAAATGTTTACAAAAAAATAAAAATAATAGTCAATGACAAATCAAATAGAATATATTTTTTCTTCTACTACTTCATTTTTACTGTTTCAAATTTACATTTTTATCGATTTGATTCTTAATATTACACAATAACTGATCTTACTCTATTTCTTATTCTTTCACCATTAATGCACTTCTTATGGAAAAATATATGAATGCTGGGAGTTTTTTCATTTGAAAACTACTTCTACTTATATGATCATTTTGGAAAAAAAAATTGAATTGCATTCTTTTGCTACTTAACCAATTTAATTATTTATTTTACACATTAAATAAAATATTTTTTTCATTAATTTAAAACTTAATATTAACTCATCCCAAGTTTTAATATTTAGCTATTGGGATAATTTCGAAAAAATTTCTCCGAAATTCTCTTTATAACACAAACTTCTATTACAGTTTGAGACGCTCACATCTCTTATTCTTATTTTTTGTAACAAAATAAATTTCATATGATAAAACCTAATAACATCTATATAATGTTCCAAAATGTCCTTCAATGGCATTAGATATTAAATACTAAATTTAGTAATACAAAATTCTCTACATTAGTACAAAATAAAAGTATTTGCACTTCCAAAATGATAAAACTAGGATTAGAACTCTTTCGTCTCATGCTCGAATTTTAACCTATTCCACGTTTCATGTTGCATATTTATTTACCTAAACTGAATATTGATCTTTAGAAATGAAATAAGTTAATATTCTTTCTATTCGATTATTCCTTTCAATTTATTTATTAATATTATAAAATTGTGAATGTATGATAAAAATTTAAACCCTTGATTTTACTGTGCTAAAGTATATTAAGAATCTAAAAAAGAAAATTACATTTATTGTTCTTTAATTTTTATTAATAATTAGATGTTCCTTTTAATTTTTCCAAATATAATGAGTATTCTACTTTTGTGTTATATAAAACTTACGTGTACCTATTTTGGTAGCTTTAAAGTAGTGCTAATCTACGAAAAAAGGTACTACAAATATGAATAATTAATTTCTAAGTTTTGAATGATAAAAAAATATTATAATTTACTACAACTTTAATATTAATGGGCTTGAAATAAGGAAACATATATAAAATAAAATTTAATTGCTTTTAGAATCCTAAATATAAATATTCTCTACATAATTCAACTATGGAAAATTTTAATAATCAGAATTATAGTTGATTTCACTATCCCAGATATTAAAAAAATAATTAAATGATCATCCCTACATGTTAGAAAAATATTTAAATTACTATTTTATCCAATATGAGCTCCATTTTTAAAGGGTAAAAAAGGCGAATGACATTTCTTTAAAGGCTTTCGTGCTTTTAATATAATATAGATAAAGAATTTTTTTTTAATTTAGGTGGCTACCTGTGTTCCGGGACTGCTTTGTGGAGTCTTTGGGCCGCTTGGTTTCGAAAGAAGGAAATGGCCCTTTAGATGCAATTTTTCTTTTCTATACACTATACGAAACTTTATTACTAAAATTGTCTCAATTTTAAAAATTACCTGCCCTAAATAAGCTTTGTTTACAATTTATATACAATCCATTATTAGTGACTTAAATTAAGGGATTAAGTTACCATTTTCCTTTTTTCTCTCCTCTTCTCTTTTCCTATTTTCTGCCGCCTCTCTCCATGTACTATTCATTATTAATGCCTTAAATTAGAGATTTTAGTTACACTCTTTTCCTTTTTTATCTCTTCTCCTGTTCCCTTTGTTTAATTGCATGCATCTAGTACAAATTTTCTTAAAAGTATAATTGCTCTTTAGCTTCTGAAAGAGATTTTATATTTTTGGTCAAAGTCAAACTCGAAATTTAAGTAAAATGTTCAACGCCTCCATCTTTGTTGATGTAGCAACAGCAATGTAAACTTGATGATGATAAATTTTTATGGTACATTAATATACAAATTAAAAATAAATTTCATACAAATTTGATACATCTATAACAACATATAAACTAAAAATAAATTTATTACAACTAATTATATAATATACAACTTATTTATAACTTATCTACAACTTTCATATACTATTTTTACCCAGTTAAATATAACTACAATACCATATAATTTAAATATAATTTTCATACAAATTTTATACATTATGTCTTCTGTGTATTTTGATAAAGATTTGTATATATTTTGTATGTAGTGTGTTCTTCATCCTCTCTGAAATTTCAACCAAAATTTCCTCTTTTAATACAATTTTGATACATATCAACAACTTTATGTAAAAAGATAGTATTTATAACTTAAATACAAATTTCATACAACGATTCATTGTAACGACCCGGCCGGTCGTTTTGAGAGTTATAGCCCGATCCCCTGATTACTGTTTCTCTCGTATCTTTTTCTGTTCATGTGACTTGTCGGGAGGTTGTTGTGGTGGTTTCGGAGTGATTTGGGACTCTTAGTCCCTAAAACGGAAGCTTAAGTTTTAGGATTTTTATTGTAGTAGGAATTGTATGAAGACGACTTCGGAATGAAGTTTCGTCGGTTCCGTTATCTCCGTTCGATGATACTGGACTTAGGAGCGTGTCCGGACTGTGAATTGGAAGTCTGTAGCTATTTTAGGCTTGAAATGGCGAAAGTCGAATTTTTGGAGATTTTGGCCGGTAGTGGACTTTTTGATATCGGGGTCGGATTAGAATTTCAATAGTTGGAGTAGATTCATGGTGTCATTTATAACTTGTGTGCAAAATTTGAGGTCAATCAGACGTGATTTGATAGGTTTCGGCGTCATTTGCAGAATTTAAAAATTTCAAAGTTCATTAGGCTTGAATCCGTGTGTAATTCATATTTTGATATTGTTTGAGGTGATTTGACGATTCGACTAAGTTCGTATGGTATTGTAGGACTTGTAGGTATGTTTGGTTGGGGTACCGGGGGCTTCGGGTTGATTTCGGGTGGTTAATGGATCATTTTGGACTTGGGAAAGATTGCAAATTTTCTGATATATCCAGTTCTGGTTTCCTTCTTCACGTCTGCGAGGGGAGTCTTGCGTTCGCGAAGAGGAACTGGAGGCAAGTGGATTTTTGTGCTTCGCGTTCATGATATAGGTCATGCATTCGTAAAGCACTGAGGTAGTCGGTCTACGCATTCGCGATGGAGGTCCCGCGTTCGCATAGAGGAACTGAGCAGCTGGGTCCCCGGGGCCTTTTGCCTACGCGTTCACGATGCTGGTCCCGCATTCGCGTAGGAATGAGTTGAGTCACCTTCGCGTTCGCGATAAGGGCGTCACGTTCACGATGAAGGAATTCTAGCCTGGAATAAGTTGCTCTTCGCGAACGCGAGGGTATGGCCGCATTCGCGAAAAAGGAATGCCTGGGCAGAATATAACATTTCAAAATCGAGGGTTTGTCCATTTTTATCAAAATTTGAGATAGGGAGTTCAGATTTGGATGAGATTTTGAAGGATTTTTATAGGCATCGATTGGGTAGTGATTCTATACTTGATTTTGGTTATATTCCACTAATCTATCATTAATTTCATCCTTTAATTTCAGATTTGGGTTGAAAAATTTGGGGAAAATGGGAAAAGTTCTTCAACTAAGATTTTGGATTTTGATGGGGATTTTGATATCGGATTCGGATAATTTTGGTACAAGTGAACTCGTGAGTGAATGGATGTTCATATTTTGTGACTTGTACCCGATTCCGAGACGTGGACCCGGGTTGACTTTTTGGGATGATTTTCTAATTTATTGCTTTAGCTTTGATTTCATTAATTAGATTAGTTTCTTATAGTTATATTTATGGTATGTAATTAATTTTGGCTAGATTTGGGCCATTCGGAGTCGGATATTTGTGAAAAAGGCATTGTTACCGACTGATTGAGCTTGGTTCGAGGTAAGTAGTTTGCCTAACCTTGTGTGGGGGAACTCCCCTTAGGATTTGGTACTGTTATGATATGTGAGTGTCGTGTACGTGGGGTGACGAGTACGTACACGGGCTATTTGTTGTAAAATATGATTTTTGCTGAGTAATAACCTGTTTCATCTTAATTGAGTTATACTAGCATGTGTAGTTATCCTGTTAGCCTAGAATAGCATGTCTACGTGTCTTAATTATTTATCTGAACTCTGTGCAGCATGCTTAGTGGATTCCTGCTCCTTTTCTTGACTTGTACTTAGTCTAAACTATAGGTTTTCTTGTTGTAACTGTTATCTCCATTGTTTGAGCTGCGTATTTACTTTGGAACTACGGAACGGTATCCCAGGAGATCCCCCTGCATATTTACTTTGGGACTACAGGACGGTATCCCGAGAGATCCCCCTGCACATTTACTTTTGAGACTACGAGGCGGTACCTCGGGAGTTCTTCCTGTATATTTACTTTTGAGACTACGAGGCGGTACCTCGGGAGTTCTCCCTGCATATTTATTTTGGGACTACAAGACGGTATCTCGGGAGATCCCCTGTTGTTTAACCCTGTGTGTTGTACTGTTATTTTGTTGTGTTTTCTTTTGTTGAATTCTAGTCTCTTATTATACTATATATTCTCCTGCCTTATTTATTATTTACCGGTGGTCCTGACCTGACCTCGTCACTACTCGACCGAGGTTAGGCTTGGCACTTACTGGGTACCATTATGGTGTACTCATGCTACTTTTCTGCACATATTTTTGTGTGCAGATCTAGGTACCTCCTACCAGCCTCGCTATTAGTGCGCATTTGTTGTTGTTCCGGAGACTTCAAGGTACATCTGCCCGTGTCCGCAGACCTCGGAGTCCCCCTCTATCCCTTTATGTTGTTCTTCCTTTATTTCTTCTAGTTGTTGATGTATAGAAACAGTTAGACAGTAAATCTTAGAAGCTTGTGACTTATGGTGTTCCGGATCTTGGGAGGATTTTGTGTATATTTTGAGAGTTGGTTATTGTACATGTCGAGCGGCATTCCTATCAGTATTTAATTCTCTGTTGCAGTTAGCTATTAGATTTGTGCTTTCATTTTCATTATTTCGCAAATGTTAGGCTTACCTAGTCGTAGAGACTAAGTGCCATCATGATGTTTTACGGAGGAAATTTTGGGTCGTGACATTCATACATTATACAACTATTTCTCAACTCCATACAATATTCAAATAAAAATATATATATCTACAATAGAATACAACTTAAATACAATTTGCAAACAATTATAATACAAGTTTAATACAATTTCATAAGTATATTATAGGTCTCGTGTTCTTCTTCTTCTTCTTCTTCTTCTTCTTCTTCTTCTTCTTCTTCTTCGAGTTTCAATCTGAAATTCAGCCAAAATCAAGTCTAATCTTCATCAAATACCCTCAAAATTGACATATAAACTTCAAACAATATTTTCAATTTCTTACAACAACACCCAATCCAAATAAATAATGGTTTTTAAAAATTCAAATTCAAATTCAAAGCTTTAAAGATTTTTAATTGTTGTCAATGGTGGAGAGTCAAACACCTTCAAAATTTATTGATTGACAATTTCAATTTGAACACCAATTGTGTAATATGAAAGAAAATTGCTAAGTTAAAATTCTACAGTAAAACGATCGAAATCCATTGATGAATTCTATTAAAAATATATACAATATGAAAGGATGAAAAGTAGAGAACATCAAAGGAAGAGAAATTGGGGAAAGAACAGAGAATGAGAGATACAGAGATGGAGAGAGATATGGAGAGAGATAGAGAGAACATGGATGAGAAATAATTGATTTCTTATTCAATTCCTAATATAAAGGGATATTCATTTAAAACTAATTTTTATATAATTGATAAATTATATATGATCATGTAATTAACTTAAAACTTGATTAGGGAGGGTAATAAAATTTCATATTTAGTATAGGAAGGTAAAAGTCCCAAATTTGAACCAATTAGCCTCTAAGGGACCGGTTATTGTTCTTATTTTTTACTTTGTTATAAAAATAGGCTTTTCTTGTCAAAAAATCATAATTATTCAATATTGAAAGTTTAAGTTCTTATTTGGGGGTAGAAACTAAAAGTTAATGATCGATTATTATTAAAATTATTTGAATATTGATAATTTGTGCTTAAATTTTTAGTTCAAACGATGATTTGGTGATTTACTTTAAATTTATTAATCTCAAAACTTCTTTGTTGGTCCTTCGAAAGTATTGAAGAAGATAATGTAGGTCTTCTTGATTTAGTGTTATTTGATTAAATTGATGATTGGGGAAGTTTGTTGGTATTTGAAGGTTTTCTTTCAAATTTGAGATTATTTGGAGAAGATTTGGGATGGTTTGATTGAAATTGTAATTGTAATTTTAAAGAATACTTTGTTGAACAATACAAAAAAATTATATCAATCAGGTAAACTTTGATGAACAATTTAACATATAGGTCAATTGTAAATAACACAAAGTCATGTCAATCTGGTTAAGTCTAGTGCACAATTGAATAAGCACAAAACCATGCTAACTGGGTAGAGTTTGTGAATAATCTAACAAATAGGTTGAATGTAGGTGATACAAAGGCATGCCAATATGGTAAAAATTGGTGAACAATTAGACAATCACAAAATTATGTCAACTCGGTAAAGCATGTGAACAAATAACAACAGACAGAGTAAATATAGTATAAAATCTACCAACTCAATAGAAAAATCCTGACAAGTAATAAGTGTGTGGGGGACCGAGGTCATTTACTAAATACTTTAAAAAGGGACATTTTTAAAAGACCAGTCCCGTATAGGTCATTCATGTCAATCATCCCTTTAGATGCAATTGAGTATACGGTCCTCCCATACTTTCATCAAGATAGTGTAGACTCATAATTAAAAAATAGCTGATATTTTATAAAGTAATTAAGAAAAATAGGAACTATTTAACACGGAGATGAATTTGGATAAAAATACCTTTAGCTGAAACACGAAAAAAATCCAACATAATATATTGGATTATGAAATTTCTGCATATAAAACTCCAACATATTTGTTGGAATTTTAATAAATTGTGTTGTAGTTTCATATGTAAAAATATTGACCTATAGATATTTTCTAGATTTTAACTAAGGGTATTTTTCAAACATTATTTTTGTAAGAAAAAATGGCTATGACTAATGTTAATGTAACGACCCGACTGGTCGTTTTGAGCTCTAGCGCGTCATTCAGCAGTTTGAGACTCTGAACAGCTTCACTTCAGGTATTATGACTTGTACGCATGGTCGGAATTTAATTTCGGAAAGTTCGGAGTTGATTTGAAAAAAAACTTCTAATTTCGGAAGCCTTAAGTTGGAGGAATTGACTAAAGTGTGATTTTTGAGTATACGATCTCGGAATCGAGATATGAAGGTTCCAACATGTTCGTATGATAATTTTGGACTTAGGCGTATGCCCGGATTTGGAAGAATTTCCTAAATTTAGGTTGAAGTGTATTTCAATATTATTGATGTGAATTTGGGATTCCGATTTTGGAAATAGCTCCGTATGGTGATTCTGGTATTGGGAGCGCGTCCAGAAGTGGTTTTGGAGGTCCGTAGGTCATTTCGGGGTCATTTGGTGAAAAATGAAAATTTAGAGGTTTTTGGAAAGTTTGACCGGGAGTGGACTTTTTGATATCGGGGTCGGATTCCGATTATGGAAGCGTGAGTAGGTCCGTAATGTCAATTATGACTTGTGTGCAAAATTTGAGGCCAATCGGATGTGATTTGATAGGTTTCGGCATCGATTGTAGAAGTTTGGAATTTCAAAGTTCATTAAGTTTGAATTGGAAGGTGATTCATGATTTCGATGTTTTTTGGAATGATTTGAAGGCTCGACTAAGTCCGCATTGTGTTTTAGGACTTGTGGGTATAATTGGTTGAGGTCCCGAGGGCCTCGGGTGGGTTCCGGGTGGTTAACAGAACGAGTTTGGACTTGGAAGAAGGGCTGAGGCAGCTCTGCGTGAATAGGGCCGCAAGTCCGAGCCCACAGGCGCGGCGATTGGGTTGCAGAAGCGACATCTGGACGGAGCTGGGATGGTCGCAGATGCAAGGAATTTTCCGCATCTGCGAGCCCGCAGATGCGAGGAAAGCTCTGCAGAAGCGGAATGCGAGCTGGTAGCTGGAGTCGCAAAAGCGGAAGGTCTCCGCATGTGCGAGACCGCAGGGGCGCGTTTGGCATTGCAGGTGCAGAGCTGTGCTGGGCAGAGGGCATGCGCAGGTGCGAGATTTTGGCCGCACCTGCGAGACCGCAGATGCGGTGAATCGACCGTAGGTACGGGAGTCGCTGGGCACAAGGGTTCTTTAAGAATGGGACTTGACTCATTTTTCACTTGGTTGGGCGATTTTTGGAGAGCTTCAAGGGGAAATTTTCATCATCTATGTCAAGGTAAGGGATTCCCACCTATTGCAAGTTAAATACTTGGTTTATATATGGATTTAAACATGAAAATTTTAAAAATTTGGGATTTTGAGAAATTGGTATTCTTGGATTTTGATCACGAATTTGGGCATGGAATTGAAAATAAATTATATATTGAAGTTCGTATTGCTATGGTTAGTGTTTGTCTTTGAAAACATTTGGAATCCGGACACGTAGGCCCGAGAGTTGCTTTATCAATTATTCGAGCGGAGTTGGAAGTTGTTATAAATTGATTAATTATGAATATTAGAGTATATTTTGATTATGCTACATCTTATTTGACTAGTTTTGGATCGGCGGGCATCGGTTTGAGGTGTTAGAGAGGCTTTGGAGCCGGTTATAAAATTTCGGAGCGACGTAAGTCTCCTGTCTAACTCTGTGAGGGGGAAATTACTCCTAGGTGTTATGGATGTGTGCTACTTGTTGTGTGGGCTACGTACGCGCGAGGTGACGAGAGCCCGTACGTAGCTACATTCATGTTATTGTCCGGGTAAGGTTAGGTTCACATCATGCTATAGCTGTATTATTTGAGCAGTCTCTCCTATTAAATTATTTTGTTTTACATTACTACTTGAGACTAGACTTGTTATTATAGAGACTTCACGAGTTCACGATTAGTCACCGAATAACTTTACTCCTCCTACGGCATGTTTCCGTGATATATATATATATATATACACACTTCATTGAAAGGTTTTTGTTAAAGAAATTACAACTCACATGTTTATTCGTGAGTAGGGTCAAGGACCCGTCAAAGCTTCTTACTCTTATGGGATCGGGCCGTTCGCCTGGGCAGGAATTTGTATTTCACTTCTTATGGGATCAAGCCATTCGCCTCGGCAGGATTTATGTACCACACTCTCAAGGGAGCAGACCGTTCGCCTCGGCAGGTTAAATAGAAGCATCTATGGTTCACGCCGTTCGACTCTCGATAGTGCACAGTTTTATTATTATGTTGGATCGGGCCATACGCCTCAGCATTTTCTATATCATATCCTCATGGAATCGTGCGTAATATTTGGCAAGAAGCCAGCGTATCTGTAAGTTTTCCTGATTTGGGTTATGAAAATCTATCTGGTGAGATCCATTATATTCATATATATGCTCCGATTAAGGAGGGAAATTTCCAAATGGAGAGCTCGAGTTCCTCGTAAAGAGGGGTATTCGTACCACATAATCTATACTTGTTTATCTCATCTATTTACGCTGCTTCATATTTACTTATCACTTTACTGTACATGATATTATTGGGCCACTAGTAAGTGTCGATGTCGACCCCTCATCACTACTTCTATGGGGTTAGGCTAGATACTTATAGGGTACCCGTTGCTTACGTACTCATACTACACTTGCTGTACATTTTTTTGTGCAGGTGCATATATGCCTAGTGGCCTTGTGAGAACAGAGGCGTGTATGCATGTGGGGACTTACGTGAGCTGCATTCCATATTACGACCCTCAGCTAGCAGAGTCTCCTTCAGAGTATTTACATTTTCCTGTCCAATTTGTATTCTGGGCAGTTAGTGTATTTTATTTTATTCTTCCTAGTTAATGCTCATGCACTTGTGACACCGGGTTTTGGGGTGATTATGGGTTGTTCTGTATTGAATTTGTTAAAAGTATTATTATTTACTCTGTAAATCCCCATTATTTACTATTTAAATTGAAGGAAAATATGATTTCAAAAATAATAAAATGAGAATCCAATTAAGTAATTATTGTTGGCTTGCCTGACAGTGGTGTCCGGCGCCATCATGACCTTTATGGATTTTGGGTCGTGACAACATGGTATCAGAGCACTAGGTTCACTTAGCTCTCACGAGTCATGAGCGAGTCTAGTAGAGTCTTGCAGATCGGTACGGAGACGTCTGTACTTATCTTCGAGAGGCTACAGGACTGTTAGGAGCACTTCCCTTCTTGATTCCTCATCGTGCAATTCGATTCCTTTGAGGCTTATGCCTTCATTCCCTTCCTATTCAGTCTTATGCGACGTGAAGCACTTGTTATAAATTGGGAATCGAGGAATTTTAATGGTACTACATATGTGGTGCTGGATGTTTCTCCTTGCGTATTTGATTGGGCTATTGTCGTCGCCTTGCAGAAGGCCATTCTGTCGTTGTAGCTCAGTATCCGTATTACCTAGGGTTTTGAGGTTTGGCATTGATTGTTATGACGATTCGTGCATTGCTATCGCATCGTGTTTATGTAATGGTAGGATGCTTGTCTATGCGTCGAAGCAGTGAATGACTTGGAAGGAGGTTTGCTCAGTGCATGATTCAGAGATCCAGTATTTTATTTCTGGCGAAGAAAAGTCAATCGGACTATGAATGTTCAGGTTTGGGTTGACGGAGTAACGAGACTTGGTATTTCAAGCATGATGGAATTTTCATCTATGATGTAATGTCGTCACCCTGGATTGAATGTGTTAAGTTCACCGGTGTTATGGTCTTCATCAATTTGCCTTCGGGGCAAGGTAGTGTGAAATAGTGTCGGGGAAGCGGCTGTCAGAGATCGCAGTGTGCGGTGGTTCAGGACTTAATCGGTGGTCCGGGTGTTGAGGACTCAAGGAAGATGATCTTCGGGGAGGTTTAAAGTTGGTAGCGATCTATTGGTTCAAGTGATACAGAGATAGATATTGAGTTAAGGCAACAACAGGGCAGCGAGGGATGGGAAAGGACATGTGGGAGGTGTCTTGCGGAGGTTAAGTTTCTAGAAGGCCAAGTATGAGAAACACAAGTCGGGTAGTTGCTTAAAGGAAAGGGTTTGACCAAAGTGGGAGAGTGGCAGAGTAGCATAGGGGTTTTGTGGTAGGATAGCTACATGCGTTGAGGAAAGTTTAGAGTGATTTGGAACTCATGGTGGACAGTGACTAAGTCTACGAACTTAATTTGGAATATTGGTTGCTATACGGAGAAGGGTTAGATACGACGGAAAGGAGTTGATGATATGAAGAAGGATACAACATGACTTTGGATTGGAATGTATTGTCGCACCTTTAGTTGATGTCCATGGGGAGTGAACGGACTTGTACAGCTGGTGAATGAGCACAGGCTCAGGGTGGTTTATTGATTTCATAGTAATTGTACTCAGGGCAGCGTTGTTTGAAGATGTTTGTAATGACTCGGCCGGTCGTTTCGAGAGTTATAGCCCCATTTTTTCCATTTTCGCTTCTATTAGTGCTTTTCAGCTATGTTGTAATATACCGGGTTAGTTGGTCCGGGTCCGGAGTGGATTGAGACACTTAGTCTCTTATTTAGAAGCTTAAGTTAGAAAAGTCAACCGGATATTGACTTATGTGTAAACGATCTCGGAATTTAATTTTGATTGTTCCATTAGCTTCGTTTGGTGATTTTGGACTTAGGAGCTTGTCCGAAATGTGATTTGGAGGTCTGTAGTAGAATTAGGCTTGAATTGGCGAAAGTTGGAAATTTGGCGATTTCGGTCGGCAGTGGAAAAAATTGATATCGAGGTCGGAATGGATTTTTGGAAATTTGAGTAGGTTCGTGGTGTCATTTGTGACGTGTGTGTAAAATGTGAGGTCATTCGGACGTGTTTTGGTAGGTTTCGGCGTCGTTTGTGGAATTCAGAAGTTTAAAAGTTCTTAGGCTTGAATCCGAGGGTAATTTCGTATTTTGATGTTGTTTTGAGTGATTCGAAGACTCGACTAAGTTTGTACGTTGTTATATGACTTGTTGGTATGGTTGGTTGAGGTTCCGAAGGGCTCGGGGTGATTCCGGGTGATTAACGGATTGTTTGAAGTTGGAAAAATGCAGCTGAAGCTGCTGCTACTAGTATTTCTGCACCTGCGGAGGGGGAGCCGCAGGTGCGAGGTCGCTGGTACACTTGGTGAGCCGCAGATGCGGACAAAGAGGA
The DNA here is from genome assembly GCA_000715115.1 of Nicotiana otophora. NCBI lineage: Eukaryota > Viridiplantae > Streptophyta > Magnoliopsida > Solanales > Solanaceae > Nicotiana > Nicotiana otophora. Next base: position 131,652 of record AWOL01S0005247.1, read on the forward strand.
CCTGGGCTTGAACCGCAAGTGCTTAAGAGTGGTCGCATCTGCGAGCCCGCATATGCGAGAGTGAGCCGCAGATGCGAAAGTGAGGAGATTGGCCTATTTCCGCAGAAGCGGTGGCAAATACGCAGGTGCGCAACCGCAGGTGCTAGAGGTGGGCCGCAGATGGGGAACCTGGAGTATTAAGTGAGTTCCGCACCTGCGATAGAAATTCCGCAGGTGCGGTATCGCAGAAGCATAAAAGTTCGCTGGGCAGAAGGTATAAAAAGGGGACTTCGTGATTTTTGCTCATTTCCACCATTTTCAATTCGGACTTTGGAGCTTTTGGAATGATCTTTGAAGGGGATTCAAGGATATTCACTGAAGTAAGTTGCTTGAGCTCTAATACTCCTAGCTATGGTATTTTCCCGTTGTTTTCTCACCTAATTAGTAGGATTTTTGAAGCGAAATAAGGGGTTAGGGCTTGGAATTTTGGAGAGAATCAATTGGGGATTTGAGGGACCAAATGAGGTCGAAGTTTTGATGAATTTAGCATGGGTAGACTCGGGAGTGAATGGGCTTTCAGGTTTTGTGACTTTTATCAGATTTCAAGACATGGGCCCTGGGGCCGGGTTTGAGTGAATTTCGGGATTTGGCCCATAATTTGGTATTTTCCTTATGGGATTCATTCTTTAGCTCATATTGATCGTATTTTATTGCTTGTCGCAGGATTCGGGTCATTGGGAGGCCGGTTCAAGAGAAAAGGACATTTCAGAGTAGGAGTTCTACGTTGTTGAGGTAAGTAACAGTTTTTAATCTGGTCTCGAGGGTATGAAACCCGGAGTTGGATACAATGTGACTGTTTGGAGGTGGCACCAATGCTAGGTGACCGGCGTGTGGGTATACGCCATGAGGGATTGAGACTTGGTCCATCCTGGGAGACTATGAAGTCTAATAGTTTTTATTTGTGTTATATGCATCCCTGTCTAGTAGAACTTGACTGCCTTTCATGTTAGAAATCATGCTTAGGCTATATTCCTGCTCATGGTAGTTATACTCAGTCATAGTGATTCTTGTACATGTTTACCTCAGTCTCTGTTATTTTTCCCGTATGATATACTGTAACACTTTGATTTGGGTTGTTTTCCCCTTCTTTATTGAGAGCTATGAGACTAGAGAGGTTCATGACTGAGTAAGGCCAAGGGCCTATTTGTGAGATATTATACTATAGCACGTGAGTTGTCCGTGTGGATCTTTATATTATACTATAGCACGTGAGTTGTCCGTGCAGCGCATGAGTTATCCGTGCAGATCCAGATATTTATACTATGGCACGTGAGTTGTCCGTACAGCATGTGAGTTGTCCGTGCAGATTATAGCGCTTGGGCTGTAGGAGCCCCTCATGAGTCTGAACACCCCCAGTAAGTGCAGGTACCTATTGAGAGTGTGTATTGAGGGCTGAGAGCCGAGAGTGTAAGCTGTTGAGATGGGTTGAGTGACTGCTGCCTTGAGAGGCTGTACTTGCTTTTATTTATTGTTGCACTTAGTTGTTATCTGTTGTTGTTGTGAAATTTCTGGAAGATTCATATCTTGTTTACATGAGCGCGAACTGATTTGACTTATACCACAGAGTTTGAAAGCATATTCACTCTTTATTGAAAACTTTTTAAATGAACTGTACTGTATAGCTCGTCACTGCTTCTCAGTTCCTTATTTATTTCTGTTACTTGCTGAGTTGGTTGTACTCATGCTACATCCTGCACTTCATGTGCAGATCTAGGTGTGTTTGATCATAGAGGTCGTTGAGTTTGGGCGCGATCGAGTACCGAAGACTACGAGGTAGCTGCCGGCGTCCGCAAGACCTTGTCTCTCCTTATTTATTTCTTTCTGTCTTGTATTGATACTTAGACACTGGTTGTATTAGTTTGGTTCTCTAGATGCTCATGATTTAGTGATACCCCGATGTCGGGTTATTTTTTCGCAGTTATGTTTTATTTGGTTTTTATCCCGTATTTATGAGAAACTCCGGTTATTTTAAATGTCTTAATTCACTTCTGTTAAATTTTGAAAGTGTTTTGGAAAGGCCGGCTTGCCTAATATCACGATAGGCATCATCACGACGGGTTAGGTTTTGGGTCGTGACAATGTCGGCATGTAATTTTCACAGGTAGGTTATCTCATGTGAGCAGGTTAGCGTTCGTGTGGTGTTGATGAAGCTTCTACAAAGAATTTTACTGGCTATCCGATAAGAGGTCGAATATGTAAATATGGCTAGTGATTTAGAGCGTTCATGAAATGGTTAACAGTTCGAGGAATTTGGCGGGTCGATTGCACGAGGTCATGTCAAGGAAGAAGATGGAATCTTGGTAGGTTTCAGGGTTATGAAATTGTAGCTTCAAGCTCAAGTGGGAGAGACCCACCGCCTACGATTTGATTGCATGGTCATCTACTTGTGAGGGTTCTGGTTATCGGCATATTGGTGGGTTATTACGACTAAAGAAAGAGAACATCAGTGGTAATCTGAGCAAAGGATTTGAGAAATGTGTGCTGTAATTGGCCTTATCGATTCATGATCAGGCTTTGGGAATACTCAAAGTTTAGGCTTTGTGTAGATGTGACTTACAAGGAAAGTGATTCAGCTGGGTGCTTCTTTGAGAGGGTGTTCATGTGCTAGCAGAGCCTTGGGGTTTGATTATATTCGGGACCAAGTCAGAGTGGGTGACTCTTAACAATGGTCCTAGTGAATTAAAAAAATTCAAAGTGTGGCCCAAGAATTTCGAGCCAGTAGTATGGTTAAGTATTGAGCTTTGCAGTGGATTATGAAAAGTGGTTTGGAGTGTTCTGCGTTATCTTCGGTCTGCGGTGTAGCATTGGAGGAATGGGAGAAAATAACTTCAGATTTATAGAGGGATTTTCAGAATGGGTGTACCGATTGAAGATGCGAATATGCGCATAAGGAGGGTATGAGATGGTTCATGGGTTTTGGAGACAACGTGGTCTCGTGAAATAAGGTCACTTATGATGAGTGCGTATTTGGGTTCATGATGTTTTGAATGGAGCTATCATTATTTCTAGGGCAAGTCTCGAGTAAATTAAAAGAAGTGGCTCGGTTGGTAATGGTTGGATCGGCACGGTTATGGCAGTGGCCAGTTTCTCCAGCGTGAAGTTATACATGTAGTTTGTGGTTGTACACTTGGGCTTGAGCGCCACCACAACTTGGTTGATTTGGGAGGTATTCGATTCGTATGGCTTTGTTATGTAAAGGGATTTCCGGAAGAGTTATGGCAGTTTAGATCATGACATGAGGTTGTATTTTCTGCGGTTTGGGAATTTAGTTGCGTGTTGCAATGATTCTCCTTAAATGAGTTAAGTAAAAGGTTTCTATATGATGAAGTGTTTATCCTATTAGTGGGTCAGGGGTTGTCGTGGAATTCTGTACTCTCACGTATTGGCATGTTAGGTGCAGTGAGCGGCATGAGAAATTGGAAGCTGAGGATCAAGGTTGCGGTTCGGTGTTAACAAGGATGTCGCGAGCTCGGATAATCAGGAAAGAATTCAGATGTTTAGAGTAAGCTGCTATTGTCTTTAGCGTCGCCTCAGATCCGTGTCCTGTGTAAGAGGCTTTGTGTACTGATTTGCGGCTTCTTGAATTGCTTTACATCATTAGTGTGACCGGTGGTATGGATGTCAGACTTGTTACCTGGTGCGGAGGTTCGTGGGAGTGTATCCCACGAGAAGATTGCATAAGTGTGACATGTAGTCACCTGATTGATTAAAGGTTGGAACCAAGTGTGGAGATTTGGTACTATTGCTAATGTGAGAATTTATGCCTGAAGGGCGCTCGGTTCATTTGGTTGTGGAATGTGAAAGTTTGTTCCGGATTTGACTGTTGTTCTTATGTGTCGTGAATAGGTCATTGTGGGTCCTTGAGAGGCTATTTAGCCAAGCATGGTATGATCAGAATTGGTTTGAGGTCCGTGAATGGATCTAAATGTGAATGCGGGCTCTATATCAGGCCAGATGTGCTCATCTCAGCATAACATTATTTTCGGAAGGGTCTTCGGGCCTTGGATGTTATTTCTGCCGTCAGCTATTCCGTGTAATCTATATTATACTAGGTGGGTTGTGAGGTGGTTTGATTATTCGCACTCGTCTTGAGGTCCCGTGTGGTTTGTGGTATTATGCGAGCAGGATGGCTCTCGAGATGCCGATCATATATCGCACCTTAGTTGTGCTTGAGTTTTGTAGTGCGTGACGCTACCCGTCTCCCTAAGATTTGTGTTATGCACTTGGCGTGTTTATGGTTGATATTCGGGCATTTTGTGAGTATAAGCGTTACAACTCAATGTGTGTTTTCTTTAGATTGTTATGTGTGGATCGGGTGGCACGCCGCCACAGGTATATGGTTGGATCTGGTAGCACGCTGACACGAGTATCATGGTTGGATCGGGTTGCACGCCACAACGGTATCATGTGTAGATCGGGTTGCTCGCTGCAATAGTGTGTTATTGAGTACTGTTTCCCATATCTATTATTGCATGTTTTGCTTCTCATTTCCTGAGGAAGGTTCATAACATCCTTTCGGTTGTTTAATTAGTTACGTGGGTTGAGTAGTTCTTTCCAGAGTTCGTTTTTTCTTATGTATCACAGTCGAGTTTGTAGCTTGTTGGCTCATTGTGGCATTATACGAAATTTTTAGCAGTGTCTGAGGTGGCTTATTACCTGAGCAGCTTGTACTGGGTGAGACGAGATTATTGGACCTGGGATTAGTGCGATCAGATTTATATGAAGCATATTAAAGAGTAAATATTGTTATTCAGTCTATAATGAGGTGATGTTTCTTGTCGAGAGGAGAGACTCCATATATTGTGATTCGGTAGGTGGTTATGAGTTCTAGACATCTTCTCTGTCGTGGCAGTATTGCGAGAGTTAAAGCAAGGCTTAATTGGTTATGAGGTACACCACGGGTTTCGGGTTAGTGAAAATTTTAGCTGTTGTGCCTTGGAAATATTGCCTTAGGCAAATGAGTTACGCGGTGCATGGAAAGAATTCAGTAAGGGTATATAATCATGTGTTGGTACATCATGTAGTGATGGATACGGTGTTCGTATGTTGGAAACAGACATGGTAGAGAATTTCAGATGTTGGAATTTAGCTCTAAGGCTTATTTGACTAGATAAAAGGGAGGATTTTCAGGTTTGCTCGAGCAAATGTGCTCAACTGGGTTGTGGTATCAAGGGTAGGTGCACAAGGTGTTACACAATGATTTCGGACAACTCCAGAGAAGTTCTTAGCACGTTCGAGGACGAACGTATGTTTAAGTGGGAGAGAATGTAACGACCCGACCGGTCATTTTGATCTCTAATGCGTCATTCAACGGTTTGAGACCCTGAGCAGCTTCACTTCAGGTATTATGACTTGTACACATGGTCGAAATTTAATTTCGGGAAGTTCAGAGTTGATTTGGAAAGAAAATTTTAATTTCGGAAGCCTTAAGTTGGAGGAATCGAATAATGTGTGCTTTTTGAGTAGATGACCTTGGAATCAGGATTTGAAAGTTCCAACAAGTTCGTGTGATGATTTTGGACTTAGGCGTATGCTAGGAGCGGGTTTTGGATGACCAGGGAGCGTTTCGATGCCTATTATGGAAGTTGGCATTTTTGAAGAATTTCCTAAATTTGGGTTGAAATGCATTTCAATGTTATTGATGTCCGTTTGGGATTCCGAGTCTAGGAATAGCTCCGTATGGTGATTCTAGATTGACCGAGAGTGGACTTTTTGATATCAGGGTCGGATTCCGATTCCAGAAGCGTGAGTAGGTACGTAATGTCAATTATGACTTGTGTGCAAAATATGAGGCCAATCGGACGTGATTTGATAGGTTTTCAACATCGATTGTAGAAGTTTGGAATTTCAAAGTTTATTAAGTTTGAATTGGAAGGTGATTCGTGATTTCGATGTTGTTTGGCGTGATTTGAAGGCTCGACTAAGTCCGCCTTGTGTTTTAGGACTTGTGGGTATAATTGGTTGAGGTCACGAGGGCCTCGGATGGGTTCCGGATGGTTAACGGGCCGAGTTTGGACTTGGAAGAAGGGCTGAGGCAGCTGACACCTGGTGCAATCGCACCTGCGTGAATAGGGCCGCAGGTGCGAGCATGCAGGTGCGGCGATTGGGTCACAGAAGCGACATCTGGATGGAGCTGGGATGGCCGTAGATGCGAGGATGTTTCCGCATCTGTGAGCCCGGAGATGCGAGGAAAGCTCCGCAGAAGCGGAATGCGACCTGACAGCTGGAGTCGCAAAAGCGGAAGGTCTCCGCATGTGCGAGACCGCAGGGGCGCTTTTGGCATCGTAGGTGCAGAGCTGTGCTGGGCAAAGGGCATGCGCAGGTGCGAGATTTTGGGAGTTGCTGGGCAGAAGGGTTCTTTAAGAACGGGACTTGGCTCATTTTTCTCCCATTTTTCACTTGGTTAGGCGATATTTTGAGAGCTTCAAGGAGAGATTTTCATCATCTATGTCAAGGTAAGTGATTACCACCTATTGCAAGTTAAATACTTAGTTTATATATGGATTTAAACATGGAAATTTGTAGAAATTTGGAATTTTGAAGAAAAAACTAGAAATTGGTATTCTTGGTTTTTGATCACAAATTTGGGCATGGAATTGAGAATAAATTATATATTGGAGTTCGTAGTGCTATGGGTAGTGTTTCTCTTCGAAATGTTTTGGAATCCGGGCACGTGGGCCCGAGGGTTGCTTTATCAATTGTTCGAGCGGAGTTGGAAGTTGTTATAAATTTATTAATAATGAATATTAGAGTGTATTTTGATTGGGATGCATCTTGTTTGACTAGTTTTGGATTGGTGGGCATCGGTTTGAGGTGTTAGAGAGGCTTTGGAGTCGGCTATTGAATTTCGGAGCGAGGTAAGTCTCATGTCTAACTTTGTGAGGGGAAAATTACCCCTAGGTGTTGTATATGGATGTGTGCTACTTGTTATGGGGACTACGTACGCGCGAGGTGACGAAAGCTCATACGTAGCTACATTCATATTTCTGTCCGGGTAAGCTTAGGTTCACATCATGCTATAGCTGCATTATTTGAGCAGTCTCTCCTATTAAATTCCTCTGTTTTACATTACTACTTGAGACTAGACTTCTTATTGTAGAGACTTCATGAGTTCATGATTAGTCACCGAATAACTTTACTCCTCCTACGACATGTTTCCGTGATATATATATATATATATATATATACACTTCATTGAAAGGTTTTTGTTAAAGAAATTACAACTCACACGTTTATTCGTGAGTGGGGTCAATGACTCGTCAAAACTTCTTACTCTTATGGGATCGGGCCGTTCGCCTCGACAGGAATTTGTATTTCACTTCTTATGGGATTGGACCATTCGCCTCGGCAGGATTTATGTAGCACACTTTCATGGGATCGGGTCGTTCGCCTCGGCAGGTTAAATAGATGCATCTATGGTTTGCGCTGTTCGACCCTCGGCAGTGCACAATTTTATTATTATGTTGGATCGGATCGTACGCCTCGGCATTTTCTATATCATATCCTCATGGAATCGTGCGTAATATTTGGCAAGAAGCCAGAGTATCTGTAAGTTTTTCCGATTTGGGTTATGAAAATCTATCTGGTGAGATTCACTATATTCATATATATGCTCCGATTAAGGAGAAAATTTTTCAAATGGAGAGCTCGAGTTCCTCGTAAAGAGGGGTATTCGTACCACATAATCTATACTTGTTTATCTCATTTATTTACGCTGCTTCATATTTACTTACCTCTTTACTGTACATGATATTATTGGACCACTAGTAAGTGTCGATATCGACCCTTCGTCACTACTTCTCTGGGGTTAGGCTAGATGCTTACTAGGTACACGTTGCTTACATACTCATACTACACTTGCTACATATTTTTTTGTGCAGGTACATATATGTCTAGTGGCCTTGTGAGAGCAGAGGCGTGTATGCATGCGGGGACTTACGTGAGCTGCATTCCATATTACGACCCGCGACCAGCAGAGTCTCCTTCAGAGTATTTACATTTTCCTGTCCAATTTGTATTCTGGGCAGTTGGTGTTATCTATTTTATTCTTCCTAATTAATGCTCATGCACTTGTGACACGGGGTTTTTGGGTGATTATAGGTTGTTCTATATTGAATTTGTTAAAACTATTATTATTTACTCTGTAAATCCCCATTCTTTACTATTTAAATTGAACGAAATATGATTTCAAAAATAATAAAATGAGAACCAAATTAAGTAATTATTGTTGGCTTGCCTTACAGTGGTGTCCGGCACCATCACGACCTTTATGGATTTTGGGTCGTGACAGTTAAAACTATGGTTAATTTTCGATTAGCAGTTGTAAATCAAGCTAATCCTGGAGTCCTTCTTTCTTTTTCTTTTTTGTGGGCGAATGACATAAATAGGATAATTTTGTGCAATTGTTGATTTTTTTTTGTCTCGATAACAAATGATTTGCAAATATATCGCAGTGTCAGAATTTTAAAGCACGTTCATGTTGATTGTCAGAATTTGTAGTCGAATTCTAGTTATCATTATAACACCCAAAATTCCGACGGATCACTAGAATCTTTTAGTATTGTGGCTAAAAATTCTAGTGATCGTCAGATTTTCTGTTGCTTCAAAGTTCTGGCACGGGGATCATTAAAATTTTCAGCATCCTTGACTGAAAATTTGTTGATCGTTAAAATTTTTGGTGCCTCAAGCTATTTTTTCAATTTTTTTAACGAGGTCAAAATATAAATGGTGATTGCAAGCAGATTCAACATAATTTTGCATTCGTTTGTTTCTTTTCTCTTTTATTTATTTTACTTTTTTGTTAGAATAGAAACGAGACAAAATAAATGGACAAAAAGAACAACTTAAAATAAAATAAAGTATTTTTCTCGTCCGAGTACCACCTTCAGGGCATGTTTGGAAAGAAGGAGAGCAATTTTGGAATGAAATTTTAATTAAATAAAATAAATATAATCCTTTTAATGTTAAATATAACAACAAACAACAACAACAATCCAGTATAATCCCACTAGTGGGGTCTGGGGAGGGTAGTGTGTACGCAGACCTTACCCCTACCCTGTGGTAGAGGGGCTGTTTCCAATAGACCATCGGCATCCTTCCCTCCAAGAACTCCCCACCTTGCTCTTAGGGTGACTCGAACTCACAACCTCTTGGTTGGAAGTGGAGGGTGCTTACCATCAGAGCAACCCACCTTGTCAAA